>JAWPHD010012161.1:0-78032 GCA_037043455.1 Cyrtodaria siliqua
GCTTATTTATTACACTTGTGTAAATATATTATATACACTGTATTCTGTTGTTAAAGCATCAATATTAATAAATATAGGGTTGATATTGCTAGCAATTGTACATACTTCTTATACACAGGGAACCTAGTGCCTTGTGTTTTAATCCCTAAGAGGTTTAATATTTTGCATTTACTATTAGCTTATGGTCCTCTACCAAATTTGTTTAAATGGTGACTTGGGGTCATATCTGTCCCCACCCGGGGGTCACAGTTTTACATAGAGTTATAGAAGGAAGATCTTTAAAAAAAAAACTTCTCAAAAACCACTTGGTCAATTTGGTCCCAATTTCACATCGATGATCCTTAGGTGAATGCTTTTCAAATTTGTTAAAATTAGGATCCACCATCCATGATGGCCGTCATAGACAAAATATTTCATTTACTTCTTGTACACTGGGAACCTAGTGTCGTTGGTTCTAATCCCACTTTTGTTTTAGCTCTACTGGCCAAGGGCCAGCAGAGCTTATGGGATGGCGAGCTGTCCGTCGTCTGTCCGTCATCCGTCGACCATCTGTCATTAACTTTTATCTCGTTAAGACGATAGGGCCTTCATTTTTTTACCAAACTTTAAGAGGTTATTAATATCAATGAAAGCTCGGACAAGTTCGAAAACCAGCCATATCGGACCACTAACAGTGGAGTTATGCCCTTGATTTAATTAAAGATGATATGTTTTGCCTCGTTAAGACGATAGGGCCTTCATTTTTCATCCGATCTTTACCAAACTTTACCAGATTGCTAATGTTGATGAAAGCTTGGACCATTCCGAAAACCAGCCAGATCGGAGCTGTAATAGCGAAGTTATGGCCCTTGAATTAGTTAAAAATGCTATATTTTGCATCGTTAATACGATAGAGCCTTCATTTTTCATCTCATCTTTACCAAACTTTACCAGATTTTTTTGCTTTTTTTTTATTTTTTATTATTGTTCTATTTTTTGCTCTTTTTTTTCATTGATTTATTTTTTTAAATTTTAATTTTTGTTATTTTTTATTTTTTTATTATTTTATTTTTTTGGTTTAATTTTTTTTCATTTGTTTCTTTTTTTTTTTAAATTGTGTTGATTTTTCTTGATTTGATTGATTTGTTTCATTTTTAGCTCTACTGGACAAAGGCCAGCAGAACTGATGGGATACCTAGTTGTCCGTCCGTCCGTCGTTAACTTTTGTCTCGTTAAGACTATAGGGCCTTCATTTTTCATCCAATCTTTTACACTTTGGTAAAGATTGGACGAAAAGTGAAGGCCCTATCGTCTTAACGAGGCAAAATATAGCATTTTCAACTAAATCAAGGGTCATAACTCCGCTGTTACTGGTCCGATCTGGCTGGTTTACGAACTTGTCCGAGCTTTCATTGATATTAACAATCTGTGCAAGTTTGGTAAAGATTAAATAATAAATGAAGGTGCTATTGTTCACAAGGCTTAATATGGCATTTTTCAGCAAAACAAGGGCCATAACTCCGGTGAAATTATTCCGATCCTGCTGGTTTTCGAACTTGTCCGAGCTTTCATTGATATTAACAACCTGTTAAAGTTTGGTAAAGATTAAATAATAAATGAAGGTGCTATTGTTCACAAGGCTTAATATGGCATTTTTCAGCAAAACAAGGGCCATCACTCCGTTGAAATTATTTCGATCTGCCTGGTTTTTGAACTTGTTCAAGCTTTCATTGATATAAAGACACTGGCAAATTTAAGTAAAGATCCGATTAATATTGAAGGCCCTAGAGTGCTCACAAGGCAGAAAATAGCATTTTTCAGAAAAAACAAGGGCCATAACTCCGGTGTTACTAATCTGATTTAGCTGGTTTTCGAACTTGTTCGAGCTTTCATTGATATTAACAATCTGTAGAAGGTTGGTAAAGATCAAATAATAAATGAAGGTGCTAGAGTGTTCACAAGGCAGAAAATACCATTTTTCAGAAAAACAAGGACCATAACTCCGGTGTTACTGACCCAATCCAGCCGATTTTCGAACTTGTCCAAGCTATTATAAATGAAGGTGCTAGAGCGTTCACAAGGCAGAAAACAGCAATTTTCAGAAAAATCAAGGGCCATAACTCCGATGGTACTCATCCGATTTGGCTGGTTTTCGAACTTGTTTGAGCCTTCATTGATATTAACAATCTTTGCAAGTTTGGTAAAGATCAAATAATAAATGAAGGTGCTAGATTGTTCACAAGGCTTAATATGGCATTTTTCAGCAAAACAAGGGCCATAACTCCGGTGAAATTATTCCGATCTGGCTGGTTTTCGAACTTGTCCGAGCTTTCATTGATATTAACAACCTGTTAAAGTTTGGTAAAGTTCGGATGAAAAATTAAGGCCCTATGGTGGTAACAAGACAAAAGTTAACGACGGACGACGGCCGGACGGACGGCCGACGGACAACTCTTCATCCCATAAGCTCTGCAGGCCTTCGGCCAGTAGAGCTAATCATTTGATATGTTGTGTATCTTTCATAGACGACTATTATACCAACTAATGTGCAAAAGTATGGAAAAATGACACTGTAATTGAATTGTGTATTTGATGCCTCTTCCCCCAGGCCCCACCGATGACGTAGGAGGAAACAAATGTATACAGTGTAATCCCATCATCATAATGTTTCATTTGAGAACTTCTTCACCCCCAGCACCTGGACCCATCCATCCTGGTTTCGTCCGAAATAATAAGACTGTTTGATTAGCAAAAAATGACAGTGTAATTGAATTGTTAGTGTATTTCACCTTTTGAGCGCCTGAGGGCCCCTGGGTGCGGAGCCAGAAATAATGTTGCTCTTGCACGGCGTCATCATATGGTGTAGTCCTACCCTAAGTTTGGTTGAATTCCATTCAGTGGTTTAAAAGGCGATACGGTAATCGACGGACGGACGGACGGACGAACGGTTGCGATTTTAATATACCGTTTTTTTTAAATAACGTGGGTATAATGTCAGTTTAATTGTTTTAATCAAACGGTCATTGCCATTGAATAAAGCGAAAGAAATAAAATATTGTCTTTTTAACTCATAATTTCCTAATTTAAAAATACAGCTTTATAATGCACAATTGTTTTTGCTGGTGACACTATATGTAGTATGTCTGAATGATTTTTCTCAGAATCTGAAATTGCAACAGACGCAGTGCTGAATTTTTATATATATTTTTATATTATTCAATTATGTACAAGATAAAATACAATGTGTGTGTGTGTGTGTGTGTGTGTGTGTGTGTGTATTTCTATAACCCGACGATTATAGGCACAATGGAGTCTGGACTTTTATCTGTGTGTTTTTGTGTGTGATGTGATGATATGTCTATTTGAAGCAGCGAACTCAATGGTTTCTTTATAGTGTTGCCACATTGGAATACCACGTCGTAGTAGACATGATACCCCACAGTCACATTATTCTGACACTGGTCAATCAGTCGTAGCACTACCATTATTTGCTCGTCAGGCAAGGGTTACAAGTGACTACTCCATTTTTAAAGTCTTTGGTATGACGCGGTCAGGGGACTCGAACCCACGACCTCCCGAATGCAAGGCAGACGCTTTAACCAGTACACCACAATGCTTCGGTGATAAAATACAATCAATGATGTTTCAAGCATATATAACAACACGTACACATATCAACTTGCATTTTATAATTTTCTCAATTTATCTTTCTTTCTACCTTTTTTCCTTTCTTTCATTCTTTCTGTAATCTGTATTTTCATTATTTTAAATGAGATCAGCAATCTAGTTGTGTAATGGAACAGGTACTGATTACCTCCCCTTTACCGGTATATGGATTTCGGAAAAAAAAAGTCAGAAAAAATAATTTCTATCTTCTTATATTTGTCTCATTTTATGATACTGTTTACATTTTCCGAATAAAAGCATCTCAAAACTTCTAATAGTTTTCCTTCCAGTCTGAAATAATGTGTCATATGCAGCATCTCAAATCCAATGCTGTATGCTGAATCATCACATAAACAAAGAGCATCAACAGATGTTACCTCAACATGCAGTTTTATCTATCAGATTTTGCCAGACATAAATAACTGAGACATTGTTTAGTATTATTACTATATGCTGGAGAATTTTACACAAATACTTTTCTCTGATTCGGTTAACAGGTTCATTCATTTTTTATTTTTTTACTGAAACTTTATTCATCAAGTTTTACATAAAAAAAACATCATTACATGTGCAAATTATTACGAACACAACAATATATATTACAACACAAGTAAACGACATGGGCGGGTCACTGAGCTAGTATACAACTGAAAGGTCCAGCTTGAGCTCTTCAGATATCCGCATGGATAGAAAATAAGTATATTTGGCAGTGCTATACCCAATAGCACGACATATGAATGACAAATTCTCCAAATGTGTTACTGGACAATGTGCTCTCACACATGCTATAGCTAAAATCGATTCTAAAATATTAAAAATTAAGCTATGTTTCATATAAACTACAATTAGCTGAGTAATGATAAAACTATCCAGCCCCAGTACGGAGACGTATCCTTCTAGAAGTGTTCAGTATCATCTGATGCTTTCATTAGTCTACTCAAATCCTCGACCACACCCAGATCTAGTAAAGTTTGGTACAAATCGGATATAAAATGAAGGCCCTATGGTCGTAACGAGGCAAAATATACAATTTTCCACTAAATCAAGGGCCATAACTCTGCTGTTACTGGTCCAATCTGGCTGGTTTTCGAACTTGTCCGAGCTTTCATTGATATTAAAGATCTGGTAAAGTTTGGTAAAGATCGGATGAAAAATGAAGGCCCTTTCGTCTTAACGAGGCAAAATATAGCATTTTTAACTAAATCAATGGTCATAAATCTACGAGCTTTCATTGATATTAACAATCTGGTAACGTTTGGTTAAAGGTTGGATGAAAAATGAAGGCACTATCGTCTTAGCGAGGCAAAATATAGCATTTTTAACTTAATCAAGGGCCATAACTCTGCTGTTACTGGTCCAATCTGGCTGATTTCCGAACTTGTCTGAGCTTTCATTGATATTAAAGATCTTGTAAAGTTTGGTAAAGATCGGATGAAAAATGAAGGCCCTATCGTCTTAACGAGGCAAAATAAAGCATTTTAACTAAATCAAGGGTCATAACTCTACGAGCTTTCATTGATATTAACAATCTGGTAAAGTTTGGTAAAGGTTGGATGAAAAATGAAGGCACTATCGTCTTAGCGAGGCAAAATATAGCATTTTTAACTAAATCAAGAGCTATAATTCCGCTGTTACTGGTCCGATCTGACTGGTTTTCGATAATAATAATAGCCGAGATAATAATAAAAAAAAAATGTTTTGTTGAACTCCAGCCAGAGGTTCAGGAGAACTAGTCTGTACAAAGTTACTGTATTAAAACCTTTGAGTCATAACTCTGCCAAAATTCATTCAGCCAAAACACTGCAATGATAGGTGCAACTAGACTTGGCACTGATCATCCCACCAAGATTCGTTGAAATCCGGCAAGGAGTTCAGAAGAGACTAACCTGGACAAAGTTTGTCTATTAAAACCTTTAAAGGGCCATAACTCTGCCAAAAATCATTTAACCGTAATATGGCGATGATATGCACAACTAGGCCTGATACTGATCATCCTTGTCAAGTTTCGTTGCAATCAAACTAGGGGTTCAGGAGAAGTAGCCCGGAAAATGTTTGTGTATCAAAAACCTTTAAAGGACCATAACTCTGCCAAAAATATGTAAACCGGAACACGACGATGATATGCACAACTATGCTTGATGCTGATCATCCCTGTAAAGTTTCGTTGAAATCTGGCGAGGGGTTCAGGAGAACTAGTCGGGACAAAGTTTATTGAAACCTTTACAGGGCCATAACTCTGCCAAAAATCATTCAACTGGAACACGACGATGATTTGCACAACTAGATCTGGAACTGATCATCCCTAAAAAGTTTAAAACCTTTAAAGGGACATAACTCCGTCAAAATCATTCAACCGGAACAACTAGGCTTGGTACTGATCATCCTGAAAAGTTGCACTGAAATCCGTCTTAATGAGGCCAAAATATAGCATATTTCAGAAAATCAAGGGCCATAACTCCTTTGTAAATGATCCAATCTGGCTGTTTTTCAAATTTATTTCATTGATATTAACAATCTGGTAATGTTTGTTAAAGATCGGATGAAAAATGAAGGCCCTATCATCTTAACAAGGCGAAATATAGCATATTTTAATAAATCAAGGTCCATAACTCCGCTGTTACTGGTCCGATCTGGCCAATTAAAAAAAAATACGAAAAAAAAAGAATAATAAAAAAAAAAAGGCGCAACTAGGCTTAGTAATGATCATTCTCGCCAAGATTCGCTGAAATCTGGCAAAGAGTTCAGAAGAGACTAATGTGGACACAGTTTGTGTATTTAAACATTTAAAGGGTAACAACTCTGCCAAAAATCATTCAACTGAAATATGGCGATGATATGCACAACTAGGCTTGATACTGATCATCCTTGTCAAGTTTCGTCTATATCCAGCGCTAGCCCGGAAAAAAAGTGTGGTATCAAAATCCTTTAAAGGGCCATAACTCTGCCAAATATCTGTAAACCGGAACGTGACGATGACATGCACATCTAGGCTTGGTGCTGATCACCCCTGCAAAGTTTCATTGAAATCTGGCGAGGTGTTCAGGAGAAGTAGATCAGACAAAGTTTTGTGTATTAAAACCTTTAAAGGGCCTATAGCGCATGCGCATATAACGCGCACCCCGACTTTGGAACTGAAATCCTTGGAAAAAAAACTTTTTGTTATGTATTGTAGCGTAAACCGCGCATAAAAAACATGTGTTTTCAATTTCAGGACAGCAGAGCGCCATTTTGAATCGTTGACCAAAGAGGAAATTTAAAACGAATTTCGATTGGCTAAAACAACCTGCATGTTAGACTGTGTTTTTTTACTCAAGTGTAAATAAACTTGAACTGTTGAGTGTACTTTTGTTGTTTACTCGTTTTCAATAAAATAAAATTTCCCACGCCGTGTTCAACTTTTATTACGATCATATTAAATTTATTAATCTGGCGTTGTATGACTGGTGTTGTTTCCAGGTTATTAAATATTGCTTGTCAATTTGAAGGTGTTGACAGTTTGAGAGGTTTCTCGAAATGAGATGCATTGTCTTGTGGCATCACCTATTAAACGCATTTTCCTAACACGTCGTGTTAGCACCTACTCAAACTTCTGAAGTAATCAAGGACAATTAAGGAATTGACATTTTTCTGCGTACATGTATTGTTACATGTTTGTTTAATAATCACCATAGTCATCGTTGTTTGCGGTTAGATTAGCAAGAACCAAACACTTCACACATTTTCCCAGTCAATTAAACCCTTTATGAATAATCAAGATTCTACGTTGTCAAAATTCAGAATCGACTTTAACATATAAATATGTGCGGTAAAGTTACCCGGTAGTCGTCGTTAGGAAGAAAACATAATATTCTATTCTATTCACGGTAAACCCGTCTACGTTTTACGGAAACCACAGCCTCGTTATCATTTCACTTTGCCGATTGATGTAAACAATGATATTTTTCAACATTTCAATGGTATTTTCTCAACAATAATCAACATAAAACATGGTTAAGTTTGATTTTATTATTTTTATTGATAATAAGCATATAGCATACAACGCATTTTATTGAAACATTAGAAACAAGTCAACTTTTGTTCGATTCAAACTCTCTAGTAAACGGCCGGTCTTGCGACTTTTTGAAACCCACAAAACTTCTCGTTTTGGCTGAAAAAAAATACTAAAACATTACTTGTTGCTTAAACCGCGCACCAAAACTTCAGCCACAGAATCTGGGGTAAAATAGTGCGCGCTATAGGCCGAGGAATACGGTATTCTGCCAAAAAATCATTCAACCGGAATACGGCAATGATTTGCACAACTAGACATAGGTTTTCTCATCCCAGGGCTTTATCAGCCCAGATCATCCCTAAAAAGCTTCGTTTAAATCCGACCAGGGGTTCAGGAGAACTAGTCAGAACAAAGTTTGTGTATTAAAACCTTTAAAGGGCCATAACTCCGCCATTATCATTCAACCGGAACACGGCGATGATTTGCACAACTAGACATGGAATCGATCATCCCTAAAAAGTTTCGTTTAATCCGGCCAGGGGTTCAGGAGAACTAGTCGGAACAAAGTTTGTTTATTAAAACCTTTAAAGGGCTATAACTCCGCCAAAATCATTCAACTTGAACACGGTGACTACCGTATTGTTTCTAATTAGCGCTCCCCCTCTAATTAGCGCCCCCTAAATAAGCGCCCCCCTCTAATTAGCGCCCCCCACCCCCCCCCCCCCCCCCCCCCACACACACACAACTAACTAAAAAAAATAAAATCTTACCTTATCTTCAGGTGCCTAACCCCCCCCCCCCCCCCCCCCCCACCCCGCCCACACCTTTCAGAAACCGCTAATTAGATTAGAAACAATACGGTATGTACAACTAGGCTTGGTACTGAACATCCCTGCAAAGTTTCATTCAAATCCGGCCAAATGAAGGCCCTTTCTTCTTAATAAGGCCAAGATATATATGCATATTTCAGAAAATCAAGGGCCATGACTCCGATGTAAATGGTCCAATCTGGATGGTTTTCGAACTTGTCCAAGCTTTCATTGATATTAACAATCTGGTAAAGTTTCTTAAAGATCGGATGAAAGATGAAGGCCCTATCTTCTTAACGAGGCAAAATATAGGATTTTTAACAAAATCAAGGGCCATAACTCCACTGTTACTGGTCTGACCTGGCTGGTTTTCGAACTTGACCGAGCTTTCATTGATATTAACAATCTATTAAAGTTAATTAAAGATCGCATGAAAAATGAAAGCCCTATCATCTTAACGAGGCAACATATAGCATTTTTAACTAAATCAAGGGCCATAACTCATCTGTTACTGGTCCGATCTGGCTGGTTTTCGAAACAGTCTGAACTGTCATTGATATAAACAATCAGGTAAAGTTTGGTAAAGATCAGATGACTGATGATGGCCCTATCGAATTAACGAGGCAAAATATAGCATTTTTAACTAAATCAAGGGCCATAACTCCAATGTTACTGGTGCGATCTGCCTGGTCTTTGAAATTGTCCGAGCTTTCATTTATATAAACAATCCGGTAAAGTTTGGTAAAGATCGAATGAAAGATAAAGGCACTATCGTCTTAACGAGTCAAAATGTAGCATTTTTAACTAAATCAAGGACCATAACTTCGCTGTTAATGGTCCGATATAGCTGGTTTTCGAACTTATCCGAGCTTTCATTTAAATTAACGATCTGGTAAAGTTTGGTAAAGATTGGATGAAAGATGAAGGCCCTATCATATTAATGAGGCAAAATATAGCATTTGTAACTAAATCAAGGGCAATAACTCCGCTGTTAATGGTCCGACCTAGCTGGTTTTCTAACTTATCCGAACTTTTATTTAAATTACCAATCTGGTAAAGATTGGATGAAAGATGAAGGCCCTATCGTATTAATGAGGCAAAATATAGCATTTTTAACAATCAAGTGCAATAACTCCGCTGTTAATGGTCCGATCTAGCTGGTTTTCGAACATGTCCGAGCTTCTATTGATATTAACCATCTGTGCAAGTTTGGTAAAGATCAAATAATAAATGAAGGTGCTAGAGTGTTCACAAGGCAGAAAATGGCATTTTCAGACAGAAAAAACAAGGGCCATAACTCTGGTGTGACTGACCCAATTCAGCTGATTTTCGAACTTGTCCAAGCTATAATTGTTATTAACAATCGGTGCAAGTTTGCTAACGATCAAATAATAAATGAAGGTGCTAGAGCGTTCACAAGACAGAAAATAGCAATTTTCAGAAAAACAAGGGCCATAACTACGGTGTTACTGATCCGATTTGGCTGTTTTTCGAACTTGTCCGAGCTTTCATTGATATTAACAATCTGTGCAAGTTTGGTATTAAAAGTTCAAATGCTAGAGTGTTCACAAGGCCTAATATGGCATTTTTCAGCAAAACAAGGGCCATAACTCCGCTGAAATTATTCCGATCTGGCTGGGTTTTTAACTTGTCCGAGCTTTCATTGATATTAACAACCTGTTCAAGTTTGGTAAAGATCAGATGAAAAATGAAGGCCCTAGAGTTGTCACAAGAAAAAGTTAACAACGGACGACGGACAGACGACGGACGACAGACAACTCGCCATCCCATAAGCTCTGCTGGGCCTGTAGAGCTAAAAATCAATAAAAAAATAAAAATAAAAAAAATATTTAAAAATAAATAAAAACTCCGCTGTTACTGGTCCGATCTGGATGGTTTTCGAAATTATTCGAGCTTTCATTGATATTAACAATATGGTACAGTTTGGTAAAGATCGGATGAAAAATGAAGGCCCTGTCATCCTAACGAGGCAAAATGTAGCACTTTTAACTAAATCAAAGGCCATAACTCCGCTGTTACTGGTCCGACCTGGCTGGTTTTCGAACTTGTCCGAGCTTTCATTGACATTAACAATCTGGTAAAGTTTGGTAAAGATCAGATGAAAAATGAAGGCCCTAGAGTTGTCACAAGACAACGTTAACAACGGACGACGGACAGACGACGGACAACTCGCCATCCCATAAGCTCTGCTGGGCCTGTAGAGCTAAAAATCAATAAAAAAATAAAAATAAAAAAAATATTTAAAAATAAATAAAAACTCCGCTGTTACTGGTCCGATCTGGATGGTTTTCGAAATTAACCGAGCTTTCATTGATATTAACAATATGGTACAGATTGGTAAAGATCGGATGAAAAATGAAGGCCCTGTCATCCTAACGAGGCAAAATGTAGCACTTTTAACTAAATCAAGGGCCATAACTCCGCTGTTACTGGTCCGACCTGGCTGGTTTTCGAACTTTTCCGAGCTTTCATTGACATTAACAATCTGGTAAAGTTTGGTAAAGATCGGATGAAAAATGAAGGTCCTATCGTTTTAACTAGGCAAAACAAGCAAATTCGATGAATTGATATCCCCCGCCGAATGATGTATTATCCTCGAGTGGAAGAAATGTGTTCGGATTTTTTATATATATATAAATCATGACCTTGAGCCTTCATAAATTCGAATATCTACTAGATAGTATTTTTGAAATTCATCACCATAGTAAATTTGAAAAAAAGATGTACCATTTTAAGCATTGACTTTTATAGTGGGACTAAAGGCTGGACTGGTCGTAATATTAACAGGCGTGTATAATATAGTAATACAATTAATGTTATATACAAGAAATGTAGAATTGTATATCAATGATTACTTTTTAATTACCTGTCCATGTGATATTTATCAATCTGATTACTTCATCTCATTACTACGGCTACTATCAGATGATCTTTTAATTTCAATGGGAGGAATGTATTTGGCTCAAGTTTGGCTAGCTTTAAAACAAATCAAACTTTTGTTTATATTAATATATAAATACGCAAACGAAGTTTGACATGTGACCCAGGGGCAGAGCCAAATTAGGTCCCAGTGTCACCATTTGAACAAACTTGGTAGAAGACCATATACAACATATTAAACTGTTGGCTCTTGTAGTTTCAGAGAAGAATATTTTTTTGAAGTTTTTCCCTATATAAGTCTACGTAAAACATGTGACCCCTGGGGTGGGGCCAAATTTGACCCCAGGGTCACCATTCAAACAAACTTGGTAGAGGACCATACGCTGAATGTAAATACAAAATATTAAACCTTTGACTGTTGTAGTTTCAGAGAAGAAAATATTTACAGTTTTTCCCTATATATAAAGAAATAAAAAAGATCGGACAGGGAAAGTAGCATTCAAGGAGGACAGTCAACCACAAAACACAGAAACAAACATGCAAACAGACAAACAAGAAGGCAAAAGCAATAATAAATGCAAACGAGATCACAAACACAAAAGGGTTGACAATAGGGCTACCGCCTTGGAACGGTCAGTGGCAAAGTAGGCCACTGGGGGGTTTTAAACCGGTTCTAATGTGCAACAAACCTCACACTTACCCTACTGTCATCCCATTAAAACAGGACAGAGTAATAAGAAATCCCCGCCATGATCTAATCTCTTACCAACAAGGCAGCATCAATAGGCAATATAAGTAAAACACAAAAACAAAGTCTATGTAAAACCCTGGGGCGGGGCCAAATTTGACCCCAGGGTCACCATTTGAAAAAAAACTGGTAGAGGATCCATAAGCTGATAATAAATAAAAAAAAAGATTAAATCTTTATCTCTTGTAGTTTCAGAGAAGATTTTTTGAAGTTTTTCCCTATAACTCTATGTAAAACAGATCCAACAAGGGCCCCTAAGCTCCCCATTAAAGAAAAAAATGCCAAGGCTTCTTATGAGAAAAAAGTAAAAATAATAATAAATAAAATAATAACAATAAAAAATTAAAATTAAAATAACTCTATGTAAAACTGATCCAAAAAGGGCCCTAAGCTCCGAACCCATGAACCAAGGTTCCTTATGAGAAAAAAAAATCACAAACAATTTCTTCTTTTTTTATTAGAAAAATTGAACCGATGAACCAAGGTTTGGAAATAATTTTAAAAAAAAGAAGAAAAATTTGAACCAACGGCCTGAATAATTCAAGGGGACATTTATCAATTTAAGGGCAATAACTCCGGCGTTATTAAGACGATTCCGAAATAAATTTGCCCCGTCACATCCCAATATTGGATAAACATTATAATAAAGTTTAATGAAAATCAAACAAGCGGTTATCAAGGTATGGCTGTGGACGGACACAACTAAGAAATTATTAGCAATTACAGGGCAATAACTCCGGCGTTACTACACTCAAGTGATATGAAAACGTAACACGGGAATTTCCGCTATATATTGCATGTACAATATGCTGCTTTTAATCGAATGGTACATGGCTACGTAAGACCTTTCCTTTTGGAATAAATACTAAAACAACAAATAATACAGCAAATAGTATTCCTTCAATGTTTCATTATTCACAGAGTACGCGTTTGGCTCAATCATGTGAGCAAACTTAGGATGCAAAATTTTGCAAACTATTTACGTTAAATACAGTACTGAACTAGCTCAATTTTTCGATGGGCCACTTCAACATTGATGAAGCTCTTGTTACAAAGTGTAGTGTGATTAAAAAGTTTACAACATCACAGTTGTGTCCTTACTCTAGTTAACTGCAACTTTTTTTAAAAAAAACATCTTGGGGTTTCTTTGGAATATTATGTGCAATTAAGTGTGCAGTATATACAATATATAGCGGAAATTCCCGTGTTGCGTTTTCATATCACTTGAGTGTAGGACGATTCCGAAATAATTTTGCCGCGTCACATCCCACTATTGGGATAAACATTATAATGAAGTTTAAAGAAAATCAAACAAGCAGTTATCAAGATATGGCTGTGGACGGACAGAATTAAGCAATTTTTAGCAAATAAAGGGCAATAAGTCCGGCGTTACTGGGGCGATTCCGGAAAAAAATAGCCGCGTGTCATCCCACTATCAGGATAAACATTATTACCAAGTGTAATGAAAATCCACTTTGTAGTTATGAAGATATGGCTCCGGACGGACGGACGGAAAGACGGAATAATGGACGGACACCGCCATATTAATATCCCTCCGCCGAAGGCGGAGGTTCGGCGGAGGATTATATAGCAGTTTTAACCAATCAAGGGCCATTACTCCGCTGTTACTGGTCAGATCTGGCTGGTTTTCGAACTTCTCCGAGCTTTCATTGACATTAACAATCAAGTAAAGTTTGGTAAAGATCGGATGAAAAATGAAGGCCCTATCATCTTAACGAGGTAAAAGTTAACGGACGGACGACGGACAACTCGCCATCCCATAAGCTCTGCTGGCACTTGGCCAGTAGAGCTAAAAAATGTCAAAATCTGTTCAACAGTTCTTGAGAAGAAGATTGACCTTTATGGTAATGTCGGTAGTCTTGGATGTCACACTGACCTTATTTTAATAAATTTGAAAGCCGCTGACCTCATAATCATCCATATGATTTAGTTTGGGCAAAATTGTATAAGCAGGTTTATGAGGAGAAGCAAAAGTTAATGAATGGATGGAGACAATGGACAAAAAACGATCACAATAGCTCACTTTGATCCTTCATAAGGTGAGCTAAAAACTGCAGTGATTCTTGAGAAAAATATTTTTAAAATTTCAACCATTTATAGTAATAGCGGCCATATTAGATGCATCTTGGATTTCTTGTTAATCTCATTTTAAATTTATTTGAAAACCATTGACCTAAGGATCATACATGTGAAGTTTGGTAAAAATTGGCCAAGCAGTTTCAGAAAAGCTGTTTAAAGCAAAAGCTGACAACAGATGAAGAGTGATCCCTAAAGCTCACATAAGTATGAGGCTTTCACTCAGGTGAGCTAAACCTAAACACAAGGAGAAGGTGACCTTTTCATTATTGAAGATAGTACCTTAAAGCTACAGACCCTATAGTTAAACGGTACTAACTTATGAATATGAACGAGTCATTTCAACGTACATCCAAAAAGTCCGTATATAAGCCAGAAATCTTTCACATGCTGCTTCCAAATATATTTCATAAAAAAAAGAAAGTTGCAGCAAGATTTGCACTTATTGGCACTAATGTCCCTGCTATTGCTTCACATATTAATAATGAAATTGTCTTTCATAAATTTCGCGATTTTTTTACTATTCCAAGGTGCATAACTCTGGGATTACTGAGGTGATGGGGCCGATTATCGAACTTGGCCAAGATATTGTGCCCATATACAATTTGGCAAAATTTGGAGAAGACAGGATAACAATTACCCAAGTTATGAGTTTGGACAACATTAATTTCGTGAATTTTTTTTATTCCAAGGGGCATAAATCTGAAATTTCTGAGGCGTTGGGGCCGATTATCTAACTTAGCCGAGACAGTGTGCGCAAGTCGAAATTTCAACAAATGTGAAAGCAGAATGCAAATTAAAACCGTTTAGTAGTACACACTATATTTTTTTATGAGAAAATGTACGTTGAAAGTTTACACTAACCAAGGATTAAGCTCACCGATCTTTGAACAATTGGGCCCTGACATCATTAATGTTGTTAATTTTGTTATTCCAAGGACCATAACTCTGGAAATACTGAAGTGATGAGGCCGATTATCAAGCTTGACCAAGACATTGTGCCCATATACAATTTGATCAAGTTTGGAGAAGAGTCCAGACAACATTTATATGGTGATTTTTCTTAGGTATATAACTCTAGAATTTATAAGGCGATGTGGCCGATTATTAAACTTGGCCGAGACATTCTGCCCATATACAATTTGACCAAGTTTGTAGAAGGCTGGATAACAATTACCGAAGCTAGAGTCTGGACATCATTTTAGATACGGACTCAGACACAGACAGACGGACAGGGGTGGCACTATAAGTATGCCCTTCTATCATTCTTCGAAATTAAGAGTGCCCCTCTGGCATTTTGCCCTGTGCCTTGGCACTGCTGTTATGGGCAATTCATATCAGTATTTAATACACATTCCAGAGAATCCAAGTTTCAATTTGATGAAATTAATTTTTACATCAGGCAAAATTAAAGTAATGTACATGTGCAATATGATGCACTGATACTTATATTCAATCTCAACTCATTTAATGTTTACACAACACGTTTGCAAGAAATCCTTGGTTGGTGTATGTGAGAGTAGATTCCCATACACCAACCAAGGACAAGAAAATGGGAACACATCTGATCATCAAAGCCTTTATTTACAGTTATCACATACTTGCTAACAAATATCAACAGTCTGCATATACAATACATATTAGGTTTCACTTCTCATAGTGGCTTCCTAGCCTAAAACTCCTTCAACTATATCCTCAACAACTCCTACATCTACTGCATCTACTTCATCTATTTCGAAGTCGACTGACTCTGGTGTAACCAAGAGTCCACCCAACCCGACGAACTCTTCCAAAGATTTGTCAAATCCGATTGGTCAAATCCGACGAACTCTCTCTCTCCCAAGAGTTCGCCATCAAGCAAAACTGCTGCCACGGACGTGACAGCAAGAAAAAAGCAAACTCTCGGGTTAGGGAAGCAGTCAAAAGGATCTGATGATCCGATTGATCTGCACAACAGATTTGGAGACTTGGAGATGGAGGTTGATGATCCAGCATGTCTGGAACTCCCAAAATCTCCAAAGTCTCCAAGGACTGCCAATCCCAAAGGCCGTAAACCCGTACTTCCGCCTTAGTGACATCAAAATCAAATAAGGTCACTCAATGAAACTGCCGAGGTTTAACACAGAACTGTTGCGTTGAAAACTGGTTTGCAAGCTGTTGCGGTCAGTGTTCGATGCACAGAGTTATAACAATATGCTCCTTATATTTATCGCCCAGTTCTTCACTAGACCTTAAAGATCTAAATCACCTAGTTGCACAATTACCATCACCTTTGATACTCTTGGTGATTTTAATGCACACAGCTACATTTGGGGTTGTAAGGATATCAACGATAAAGGCAAGAAAGTTGAGGATTTCTTAGCCAAAAATAATTTGTGTCTTTTTAATGATAACAAATCACGTACTTATTTACATCCAGCTACAGGCTCTCAGTCTTCCATTGATTTAACAATGTGCGAGCCAACGCTCTTGGTGCATTTTTCGTGGAGTGTTGGTGATGACCACTTCCCCTTATTTCTTAAAAGTATCGGCCCTCCACTTCTCGAAAAAACGCAACGATGGAAACGTCGCAAAGCTGATTGGGATACGTTTCAATCTCTTTGTGAGGAACAATTAAAGCCTTCCGTTTTCGAGGATGTCGAAGGCTCAACTGCTCCTTTTACCAAAAGTCTCGGCAAATCCAAAACGCCCACATAAACCATGGTACGATGATGACTGCAAAAAGGCAGTCAGCGATCGTAAAGCTGCATTTAATGCTTTTAATTTGCGGCCAACTCAAAATAATTTAGATACTTTTAGAGTTTTTCGTGAGAAAGCCCGTCGTACTGTTAAGGATAGCAAGAGGAAATCCTGGAGATCTTATGTCTCTAGGCTGAACTCTCGCTCATCTCTTAAGAAGACGTGGGACATGGTCCGGAAAATAAACGGTAAAGGTAATTCTTGTTGTGTAAACCATCTTAAAACTGATAATGATGATATTACATCTGTCAAATATATTACAAACACTTTAGCAGAAACTTTTTCTAAAAACTCTTCTTCTGAAAATTATCAACCAAATTTTCTAAAAAATAAGAAACTAAAAGAACAGAAGAAGCTGAATTTCAAGTCTTAAAATTTGGAGTAATACAATAAACTGTTCACTCTCAAAGAACTTCGAAAATCCCTTAAAAAGGCCCTTGATACATCAGCTGGTCCTGATAATATCCATTATCAATTATTAAAACATTTACCTGAAACCTGTCTCTCTACACTTCTTTATATATTTAATAAGGTTTGGGTGACCGGAAACTTCCCCGATTCTTGGCGGAAGCAATCGTTATTCCAGTCCCCAAACCTGGAAAGGATCATACGGACCCAATAAATTATCGCCCTATTGCTTAACGAGTTGTATATGTAAAACCATGGAACGAATGATTAATGAGAGACTCGTTTGGTACCTGGAATCCAACAAGCTGATAACAAAGTATCAAAGTGGATTCCGACGCCAACGAGGCACAACAGACAATCTCATTCGATTTGAATCATTTATTAGGGAAGCTTTCGTAAAGAAAGAACATATAGTCGCTGTATTTTTTGACTTGGAGAAAGCTTATGATACTGCATGGAAGTACGGTATCATGAATGATCTTTATGACCTTCGTCTTAGAGGCCGATTACCAATTTGTATAGAGAATTTCTTAGAGGATAGACAGTTTCGTGTCCGAATGGGTTCAACACTCTCTGACATTCATGAACAGGAGATGGGTGTGCCAAAGGGTAGCATACTCTCTGTCACCCTTTTCAATATAAAAAGTAACAGTATAGTTAAAAGCATCAATCCTGGTGTGGATTGCTCGCTATATGTTGACGACTTTGTTATATGTTATCGTGCAAAAAACATGAACACTATTGAGAGACAACTGCAACAATGTCTGAATAAACTTCAGACCTGGTCGGATGAAAATGGTTTTAAATTTTCTAAATCTAAAACTAAGTGTATGCACTTTTGTCAACTACGTAAACATCATGAAGACCCTCATCTAACACTGGATGGTTCACCAATACCAGTAGTGGATGAAACAAAATGCCTTGGTCTTATTTTCGACCGTAAATTGACGTTTATACCACACCTTAAAACTTAAATGCCAGGTGCCTTAACGCTCTTAATTTACTTAAAGTTGTTGAAAACACTAATTGGGGAGCAGATCGTAAAATACTTCTACAACCTTATAGATCTCTTATCAGATCCAAGCTGGACTACGGCTCAATAGTATATGGATTGACTCGCAAATCATACTTGCAGATGCTCGATCCTATACATAATGAAGGATTACGACTCGCCTTAGGTGCCTTTCGTACATCACCTACCGAAAGTCTATACGTTGAAGCTAATGAACCATCACTGTCTCATAGACGAGACAAATTAGCCCTTCAATATGCCATTAAATTAAAATCTAACCCTTCACCTCTAAGTTAAGAGTAACAGTATAGCTTCTAGTGTCATTAAATATTTACTCCAATAACCATTAAAGGGACACATGACATTCTTAAAGTATGTATCAAACATTAAAATTACACCTATTTTTATTAATCCCATATCACTCGGGAGTGTTCAATGTTTCTTCATTATTCTTATATATTTTAAAATATATTATTGTTGCAATATAATTAACAGATACTAAAACAATTTGCTTAGAACCATTCCAATAATTATTATTAATGATTTGCAAATATACAAATGTGTTGAAAATCTAAAGTGGCTGGGAGTTAAAACAACAATCAAGATTGCCATGTGTCCCTTTACATTTGTTTAGCTAGTTCACACTAGTCATAATCAAGGTGGAACACAGAGATTTCAGAAGCATCTTCCATTGCCACGTACAGTTGTCTAGTTTTAGTGTCATACGCGATTGCTGTTGGCAGCTTTATGCCATCCTTCTCCTTAAGAATAGTTCCAAAAAGCTTGCCATCTTCTCCTATTTGTTCTATAACATTTCTCCTGTTGTCTGTCAAAAACATGCTTCCATGCTCATCAAAGGACAGTCCTCCATCAGCATTTGTGTCCTTTCTAATCGATTGAGGGAAGATGCCATCTTGTGTACTCAGCTTTAGAAATCCACTTTCAAGGTCTATCAAATACAAATCTTTAGATACAGGCGAAACTTCTAGTTTCCATGGACATCCTGTAAGTAATGCTCCATCCTGGTCAATAATGACGGTTCTTTTATGTTTTCCATCTAGTGAGAAGACCCTGACATGTCCGGGCCCTTCGTTGTCATTTACACAGCCTCCACAGGCTATGAACAATTCTGAATTCAAATATGCAATTCCTCTACACTTCTCTCCGACATCAAACTTTTTTGTTTCCCTTTTAAGATGTGGATTCTTGTCTGTTTTAAAAGAGATAAACTGCACAGTTTTTGCATGTAGAAATGTCACAGCAATTTCACTGTCTTCTACTTCACACAGGTCAAATGGACTACCGGTATCATGAAATGCGATACTGTCTACAACATTCATTGTTGACAAGTCCAACAATCTCACATAACTACTTGACCAGTCTGCCATTAGTATCCACACATTTTTAAGGAGACACATTGATGATATGTCAATCTTACGTTTTACTTCAAATCGTGTATATACACTGATTTTCTTAGATGTAGATTTCTTGTACAAACGTTTTTCATGTTTGAGACTTCCAAGCCTTTTGAAGCCTTCTAAGTTTTCAGAAACCAGTTTATTCTTAGCATAAACAATCTTCTCTGATCCAACTTTGTTTGATACAACAGACATAACCTTTTTAGCGCTTGCAATGTTTTGTTTTGCCATTTTCATTTGGGTAAATGTGTAAATGTCATCGTAAGTGTTTTTCCCAATATTCCGTAAGCATTGCTCAACATTGAATCAACTTCCTCACAGTTGTTTACATCTTCTCTTATCAGTTTAGATTCATCTTCAATTTTTGTTTTGATTTTATTTTCATCAAACTTCTTCAACTTCCTAATATGTTTTATAATATCTTCTGCATACCTTGTTAAAACTTGGAGAGCAGCATCTCCTTCTTTAACTATGCGAATGCCATCATTTTCGCGTTTTAGTACAAGATCCTTTAGTCCAGAATGGGTCTGTTTAAGGTTATCATTCACTATTTTGAATTCCTGACTATCTCTAACTCCAGAGGCTGCATCTGTGACCGAAATCACATTCTTGCACTCTATGTGATCTGTGACTTTACATGATAAACAACAAAGTTTGTCATGGTCCTCGCAAAACAGATCCAATTCTTTCCCAATGTGCTGAGAGCAAGTTTCTAATGGTTTTCTTACTTTTTGTTTGCCATCCGACTGAACATCTGTTTTATCTAGCAATTGATGTTTTTTGGTACTACTAAACTTTTTGTGAAACTGTACACATGTTTCACACAGATATTCTTCACAGTTGATGCAGTATTTCTTAGATTCCACATTTGTGTCTTCGGATAAACATGGTTGACATTGTTTATCAAATGTTTCATCAGATTCATTCATATTCAGCATGTTCTTTGAATTCATCTTCCACTTGGTTATGGACTTCAAGTTCTGCCTTAATTGAAACGTCTGTCTTTTTTGGCTCACCCACACCACTGGCAACACTTTATCTCTGTATCTATTGAAGATTCTTCTATTTCAAAGTTATTTGTTTAATTTTCTACAGGCTACTGTGTTTCAATTTTATTATTTTGTTCACTGGCTGCCATTTTCCAAGCTATCCGAGTCGACACTAAAATGTCTAAGCCTCGTTTTTCTATACATTGTATGGGCTACATTGCAAACGTTGTATTTCGTATAAATGTCTGCATTATGCAACTGACTAAACTATACACAAACTTGCAGGTATACTGCTTTGGGATTATTATTTTAGAATAAGGTTATCGTCACATTCTCTAAGAATTCAAGCAGGTCGGTATGGTATCAATAGGATTGAAAGAAATGAACGTTTTTGTCAATATTGTAATACTCAAGATATTGAAGATGAGTTTCATTTCATTCTAAAATGCCCATGTTACTCCGATATAAGGAGGAAATACATAGCTCAATATTATTGTAATAGACCAAGTATGTTTAAATTCATCGAATTATTGCAAACTGAAAACAAAATGATTCTTTTAAAATTGGCTTTATATCTCAAATGTGCGATGTCACATAGAATATCTATAACGCATGTGTGAACACTTTATAGATCATCCTCTTTAGAGCTGATATAAATCATATACTTTGTATGTTACACGTGATTTAATTATGTATTTTGTAATTGTTGTATATATATGATGATGATGTACTTAACGTACAAGTCAATAAAAGTATGTTCTGTTCTGTTCTGATTATTTGAACTGATACCGAGCTCTACACCTTTGTACAAATAACACTCATGCACATAATCAATAACTTATTTAATTCAATTCAAACTCTTTACAGTTTTCCGAAAATGAAGGCTAGAGATAACGAGAATTATAATGTTGTCCTACTTGACTACTTGACTATTTCTGCTAAAATATATGTTTGTTTTTCCAAATATGTAATTTAAAGGGACAAACAGCAATCTTGCTTTCTTGCTTTCTATAAAACTTGCAGCTTCCCGCTAGTTTTTCTTCATTATTTGCGAAGGTACTATTATGCCATATATGTCCGGGCCTATACATCAATTTGAAAAAGGAAAAAAAAGGAAAAAATGCAATAAAAACTGGGGTGTGGGGTGAAGTAAAGTGTCAACATGTGTTTCAGGTGTTATTTTACAGTGTAGGTAATACCACTTTGTCAAATGTTAATTCGTAAATTTGCAAAAAATATTTCTTAAATACCACACAAGTGGTCTGTCAGATAGATATATACCAAAACGCACCAATACATATAGACCGTGAGCCATACACTATTTTGTTACCATCTCAAGGGACAAATTCTTACTAGTACCATGCTATTGAGTACCTTGTAGAGAAACAAAAAATTCATGATAGCAGTGAACAGGGTAGCTGATTCCTGTTATTAGAGTTATCTCCTCTTTTAAGCAAAACACTTGTTTCTTTAAAAAAAAGCGTTTTCGCTGAAACTAGAAGAGCTACAGGTCTAATATTTTGCATGTATTATACATTTAGGGTCCTCTACCAAGTATTTATAAAATGGTGACCCCAAGGTCAAATATGGCCCAGCCCCGGGGTTAACATTTTTTCATACAGTTATATATGAAATCTTTAAAAATAAATAATTTTCTCTAAAACTGTAAGAGCTAGAGGTCCCATATTATGCAAGAAGCATAAGCTTATGGTCCACTAGCAAGTTCATTAAAATGTTGACCCTGGGGTCATATCTGACTTCGCCCCAGGGGCCATATATTTACATAGAGTCATATAGAAACGTCTTTAAAATCTCTTTTTTAAAAAAACAAGAGCCAGAGGACTACTATTTTGCATATTGTACAAGCTTATGGTTCTCTACCACTTTTGTTCAAATCGTGACTCTGTGTCCAACTATGGCCCGGTTCTGGGGTTAAAGTTTTACAAAGAGTTATATAGGAAAGTCCATAAAAATATTCTTTTTCTGACTCTACAAGGAGCTAGAGGGCTAATACGATGCATGTAGCATAAGAGTATGGATCTCTACCAATTTATTTTGTTCAAATGGTGATCTTATGGTCAAATTTCTCCCGGTCCCGGGGGTCACATATTTACATAGAGTTATGTAGGAACGTCTATAAACATCTTCTCTGAAACTACAAGAGCTAGAGGTGTAATAAGCTACATGGAGCTTAAGATTATTGTCCTGAACCAAATAATGTAAATGGGGTCCCTTGGATCAAGCCTGGAATCAAATTTGGCCCTTTCCCGGGGGTCACACTATAACATTGAATTATATAGGAAAACATTTTCAAACAGCTTCTCTGATACTTCAAAAGCTAAATAATAGTTCGCATGTACCATAAGCTTATAATCCTCTACCTAGTTTGTTCAAATGGCGACATTGGGGTCAAATATGGCCACTACGGGGGTCACAGTTTTACAGATTTATATAAAGAAATTGTTGTTGTTTCTTAAAACATGAGAGCACTTTGAGACGAGGCGAGTGGGTCTCTTGTTTATGGCTTGAAGTTGTATACTTTTCATAAAATCACTTCAAAAATTTTAAGCGAACTGAAATATATAGGAATGTGACTTTTGATAAGGTATTCCATTATGAAGACTTAACCATGTTTACAAATCGCATATTGAATAAATCCAAGAACTAAAATCACAAAGTAGACCACTGCATTTCGACAAATTGCAAAAAAACAAAACAGAAAGAAAAGGCATTTTACGGTTTAACTGTTGATTTTTGGGTGTTATACAAATTTTAAAATAACCCGTCAAATTACGACAAAATTACACTACAAAAACAGTTTATCAAAACTCTATCCAGGTGTTCATCTCATATAATAATGCATATGTGTCGCTTAAAAGTATATGTTTATTCATGGGTTTTTTGTAATATCCGTAATTGAATAAGTGTAAAATGAATTATCCATTTTTTTGTTTGTTTTTTGTCTGGCTGGTTAAAGCTTTTTATATTGTATCTATAGAGTTCTGATTCTCAAACTATGTAAGTTATGTATAGACCTCGTCGTCAGTAGGTTTAGAAACGATGTACATATGTTGTAAAATTCGTCTGTTGTTGGCGGGATAGCTACTTTAACTGCAGTAGCATCTGTATTTCGGATATTGGTTTTAGAGTAAACATCAGTAAACTAACCGTGATCACTAAATGTAATCTATCTCGATGCACTGGGTACCGATTCATGGTTGATGTAGGTTAATTCCAAACTCTAAATCAAGTACGGAGAACATCACAACCTATGTTTAGATATATATCCTAGGCAGGTGATATTGTAACAACTGCACCAATACTAATAAATAGTTGCCATGGTAAGTAGTTAGTACAGTGATCTGGGTATCACCCTAAACACATTTCTTCGTCGACGCCGTGTGGTTTCCGGGCAAGAATATGACCACTGCATATCCAGGCATAGGGGTAAAATTTCCCCGAATTCATGTTAATTTTGTCATTTTTGTTCATTATTTTCATCATGAAACCTGTATTGTTTCAGGTGCTACTTCAGTGGTGGCAGTGATCGTGGTTCCAGCGAAAAATGGAGTGTTTACTAGAGAATTTGCAGCAACTCTGCAGTTCTGAAGGTAAGAAGGTTCTAGGCACATTCTGCAATTTTTTATCTAGATGTTAATGAAGAGTAAGCCGGGCCGAATGTTCATTCCTGGTGGCGCCATATAACATGTTTGTGTTGGTGCGCCGTAAAACCCCAATTCAAATCAATTCATCTTCGTCGATTCTTTTTTCAGTAACACAAAACTGTACTGCATATACTACTATTATTACATTTCATATGCAGAATTCTTCATTGTGTTGTATATGGGTGGGGTAATTCAGGTGTAAAAATCCTTAAAATATGCAAAAATTGTAATTAAAAAGTATTAAAATAGACAACTTTTAAGATTTTGCGTTGCAATATGCAATGTTTAATTCATGTATTTATGTGTAATACATGTTCGTTCCAAATGTGTAATCATAATAAGTATTGCCATGACGCATACACCTAAAAAATACTTTTGTTAAAAAAACCACGTTAAACCGCACATTTCCTTTATCTAGAATCCTTTGGACTATGTGTCGTCTGTGCAATATATGTATATATCAGAACATGTTAATACTATTTATGTTGCAGTTTCTTTGAGGAAGGCTTATACTTCCAGAATGGCATGTGTCTCAACTTATCAGGCTTACTGAACACATACGTGCAATTCCATGAACATTGCTTAGTACTTAATTTCATCATTATATCATAACAATCCCTTATTCATATTATAATAGTATTTAAATCATGTTGAAAGGTTGTAAATTACTGATTCTCACAAGTTTACACATATATTGTAACAAATATTAACTAAACTAAATGCATAAAAATGTGTCAATAGTGGGTGGGGTAAATTGACTTCTGATTTGAAGCAAAACAGAGATTTTAAACTGAATTCAGTGCTAAAAAAAGAGCTTATTTACGCTTTATGTAACTCAATGATTTGTAAACTTAAGTGCATCTTTAAAAAGTACAGCAATAGTTATTTACACAAGCATGACATGCAAACATGAACATCAAAAACTTATATGAAAGCGCTACAATGATAACCTATTAATGTTCGATTTTTTTTATATAAGCTACCTGTTCCAGATTGCTATCATGGGAAAATGTAATCTATATACATTGCTCTTTTCAAAAAGTGATGGTAGAATTTGTCCCTTGCGTTGGTAACAATATCGACAATGTTGGGTCCTGGCTCAAGGCCTAATAGCTAAGTTTAAAAAAACAACGCCGGGGAGCATGCACTCGGACTCGCACCGTCACCCACCCCAACACCACCCACCCACACACACCTAGTTTGTCGGGCCTACACGAGGGCTGTTCAAATAATACGTCGACTTTTTCGATATCGCACTCATTTATTGACTTAAACTTTTAAGATTCATACCCTTGGCCAGTAGAGCTAAAAACCCTAAAAAAACAACCTGTAAGTTAGGTTAAGATTGCTAAAGAAGGCCAGTAGAACTAACAAGAGGCCCAAGAGGGCCTGTGTACGCTCTACTGGCTAATATGGCTCTTATAACATCAATGAAGCGAGTGACTATCGTCTTAAAGAGGCAAAATATAGCATTTTTAACTAAATCAAGAGCCATAACTCCGCCGCTACTGGTCCGATCTGGCTGGTTTTCGAACTTGGCCAGTAGATATAATAACAAAATAAATAAATTAAGAAATAGAACATCGTTTACTGTGAATTATCGTTTAATATATCACGGTTTGGAGTTCAATTGTAAACAATAATTTCACGACAAACCGTGATATATTATAGATAATTCACCGTAAACGATGTTCTATTTTAGATAATTCACCGTAAACGATGTTCTATTTCTATTCTAATACCCCTAAAATGTGAAAATAACGCACACATCTGAAATCTTTCTCATTGCTTTGCTTACTCTCCTAACGTTGCATACGTTACAATGCACAATGCGCAATGCTTATTCTCCTAACGTTGCAAAAATTACAGTGATATATCGTTCAATATAACGAGATATTTTAAACTAGGCTATATAGTGCGGGTGTATTAGAATTATTTTTAATAAATTTAAAAAAAGAAAAAAATAATAACAAAAAAAGAGAGAAAAAAAGTCAAAAAATCTGGTAAAGTTTGGTAAAGATCAGATGAAAAATGAAGGCCCTATCGCCTTAACAAGGCAAAATATAGCATTTTTAATGAAATCAAGAGCCATAACTCCGCTGTTACTGGTCCGATCTGGCTGCTTTTTGAACTTGTCTAAGCTTTTATTGACATTAACAATTTGGTAAAGTTTGGTGAAGATCGGATGAAAAATGAATGCCCTATCGTCTTAACGAGGCAAAATATAGCATTTTTAACTAAACCAAGGACCATAACTCCGCTGTTACTGGTCCGATTTGGAACTTGTCAGAGCTTTCATTAACATTAACAATCTGGTAAAGTTTGGTAAAGATCAAATAAAAAATGAAGGCTCTATCGTCTTAACGAGACAAAAGTTAACGACGGACGGACGACGGACGGACGGACGATGGACAACTTGGCATCCCTTAAGCTCTGCCTTTGGCCAGTAGAACTAAAAAATGAAGGCCCTATCGTCTTAACGGAAATGGTCCAATCTGGCTGGTTTTTAAACTTGTCCGAGCTTTCATTGATATTAGCAATCTGGTAAAGTTTGATAAAGATCGGATGAAAAATGAAGGCCCTGTCGTCTTGAGGCAAAACATAGCATATTTCAGAAATCAAGGGACATAACTCTGGTGAAAATGGTCCAATCAGGCTGGTTTTCGAAGTTGTGCAAGCTTTCGATATAAGCAATCTGAAGTTTGCTAAAGATCAGATGAAAAATGAAGGCCCTATCGTCTTAACAAGGCAAAACATAGCATTTTTAACTAAATCAAGGGCCTTAACTCCACTGTTACTGGTCCAATCTGGCTAGGTTTCGAAGTTCTCCGAGCTTTCATTGATAATAACAATCTGGTAAAAATTGGTAAATAGAAGCCCATATCATCTTAACGAGGTGAAACATAGCATTTTTAAATAAATCTAGGGCCATAACTCCGCTGTTACTGGTCCGATCTGGCTGGTTTTCGAACTTGTCCAAGCTTTTATTGATAGTAACAATCTGGTACAGTTTAGTAAAGATCGGATGAAAAATAAGGCCACTATCGTCTGAACGAGACAAAATATAGCATTTTTAACTAAATCAAGGGCCATAACTCCGCTGTTACTGGTCCAATCTTGCTGGTTTTCGAACTTGCCCGAGCTTTCATTGATATTAACAATCTATTTATGTTTGGTAAAGATCGGATGAAAAATGAAGACCCTATCGTCTTAACGAGTCAAAAGTTAACAAACGGACAGACGACGGACAGACGACGGACAACTCGCCATCCCATAAGCTCTGCTGGCCAGTAGAGCTAAAAATCACCGTCATATATAACCTTACATGTGTTGAAAATGACATAAAACACCATACAAACAAACAAAGAAGGAAATTCGATGATAATGACAACATGACAAAGGTTGTGAATACCCGTGATAGTATACAATCTGCTACACTAACAGATGTAATGACTGATAAAACTCTTCAAGAGACGATCTAGAAGAATAATGGATGTCAATCCAAGTACTACTAAAGCCAAAATAATGTATTTCATTTCCATATTTAATGTACATATGTACTAAACGAGGTTCGATAGAACAATTGATTTAATGAAATAGTTTGGTCTTGAAAACTCGACGACTTGGCTAGTTTTTGGTGCATAAATCATTAACATAAACTCATACAATCTTTTAAGTTTATAATAAACTCTTGTCTGCTAACTACAATTTTATTTGATAGTATGTACAATTGCTAGCAATATCAACCCTAGATTTATTAATAACAGAAATACAGTCGTCTTGTTTCCAGTACAAACAAATCATAAATAACATATGAAACTGAAGCACATTATCAAGTTTTTCTCTTGTATTGGCACCTCTTGTATTTGTACTGGCACCCCTTGTATTTGTACTGGCACCTCTTGTATTTGTACTGGCACCCCTTGTATTTGTACTGGCACCTCTTGAATTTGTACTGGCACCTCTTGTATTTGTACTGGCACCCCTTGTTTTTGTACTGGCATCCCTTGTATTTGTACTGGCACCCATTGTATTTGTATTGGCACCTCTTGTATTTGTCCTGGCACCTCTTGTTTTTGTACTGGCACCCCTTGTATTTGTACTGTCACCTCTTGTATTCGTACTGTCACCCCTTGTATTTCTACTGGCACCCCTTGTATTTGTATCGGCACCTCTTGTATTTTTATCGGCACCCTTTGTTTTTGTATCGGCACCTCTTGTATTTGTACTGTCACCTCTTGTATTCGTACTGTCACCCCTTGTATTTCTACTGGCACCCCTTGTATTTGTATCGGCACCTCTTGTATTTGTATCGGCACCCTTTGTTTTTGTATCGGCACCTCTTGTATTTGTACTGGCACCTCTTGTATTTGTATCGACACCCCTTGTATTTGTATCGGCACCTCTTGTATTTGTATCGGCACCCTTTGTTTTTGTATCGGCACCTCTTGTATTTGTACTGGCACCCCCTTGTTTTTGTATCGGCATCCTTTGTTTTTGTACTGGCACCTCTTGTATTTGTACTGGCATCTCTTGTTTTTGTACTGTCCCTCTTGTATTTGTACTGGCACCTCTTGAATTTGTATCGGCACCTCTTGTATTTGTATCGGCACCTCTTGTATTTGTACTGGCACCTCTTGTATTTGTATCGGCACCTCTTGTATTCGTATCGGCATCCTTTGTTTTTGTAATGGCACCTCTTGTATTTGTACTGGCACCTCTTGTATTTGTATTGGCACATCTTGTATTTGTACTGGCACCTCTTGTATTTGTATCGGCACCTCTTGTATTCGTATCGGCATCCTTTGGTTTTTTAATGGCACCTCTTGTATTTGTACTGGTACCTCTTGTATTTGTATTGGCACCTCTTGTATTTGTACTGGCACCTCTTGTATTTGTACTGGCACCACTTTGTATTGGCACCTCTTGTATTTGTACTGGCACCTCTTGTATTTGTATCGGCACCTCTTGTATTCGTATCGGCATCCTTTGGTTTTTTAATGGCACCTCTTGTATTTGTACTGGCACCTCTTGTATTTGTATTGGCACCTCTTGTATTTGTACTGGCACCTCTTGTATTTGCACTGGCACCACTTTGTATTGGCACCTCTTGTATTTGTACTGGCACCTCGTGTATTTGTCCTGGCACCTCTTGTATTTGTATTGGCACCTCTTGTATTTGTACTGGCACCTCTTGTATTTGTATCGGCACCTCTTGTATTGGTATCGGCATCCTTTGGTTTTTTAATGGCACCTCTTGTATTTATACTGGCACCTCTTGTATTTGTACTGGCACCTCTTGTATTTGTACTGGCACCACTTTGTATTGGCACCTCTTGTATTTGTACTGGCACCTCGTGTATTTGTCCTGGCACCTCTTGTATTTGTATTGGCACCTCTTGTATTTGTACTGGCACCTCTTGTTTTGTATTGGCACCTCTTGTATTTGTACTGGCACCTCTAGTATTTGTACTGGCACCTCTTGTATTTGTATTGGCACCTCTTTGTATTGGCACCTCTTGTATTTGTACTGGCACCTCTTGTATTTGTATTGGCACCTCTTTGTATTGGCACCTCTTGTATTTGTACTGACACCTCTTGTATTTGTCCTGGCACCTCTTGTATTTGTATTGGCACCTCTTGTATTTGTACTGGCACCTCTTGTATTTGTATTGGTACCTCTTGTATTTGTATTGGCACCCTTTGTTTTTGTATTGGCACCCCTTGTACTTGTACTGGCACCTCTTGTATTTGTACTGGCACCTCTTGTATTTGTATTAGCACCTTTTGTATTTGTACTGGCACCTCTTGCATTTGTACTGGTACCTCTTGCATTTGTATTGGCACCTCTTGTATTTGTACTGGCACCTCTTGTATTTGTACTGGCACCTCTTGTATTTGTCCTGGCACCTCTTGTATTTGTATTGGCACCTCTTGTATTTGTACTGGCACCTCTTGTATTTGTATTAGTAACTCTTGTACTTGTACCGGCACCCTTTGTTTTTGTATTGGCACCTCTTGTATTTGTACTGGCACCTCTTGTATTTGTATTGGCACCAATTACTCTTCGAGATTGCCTCCAGCACTCTGCACTTCCTCGCATAGCCTGCTGTCATTGTGAGCAGTTTCATTTCGGTCCCATGAGTATAGAAGCTTTCAAGTTATGATCCGGACAAGAATTACAAGTATAAAACGACAAAGGGCAATTATAGGTCTAATTTGAATAAAGATAACGTTCTGCAAAATGCACTCTGCACTACCTCCGATTGCCCTCTAGCATTGTGCAAAGTTTCATTCTAATCACTTTAGTAGTTTTCAAGTTATGCTCCGGATACAAGTGCACATGTATACAATTACAAATGGCAATAGTATGAATGAAGATATAGTTATGGTTCTTGTGCTCTGCACATCCTCTGACTGTTCCATATCATTGTGTGAAGTTTCATTCTATTTTCCCATAAATAGTTTTCAAGTCATGCACTTGTAAAACACATCTGACATTCCGGTTCGCAATTATTTTTTTCACCCTGTCGACTTTAAAATGCTATAACTCTGAAAGTTTTCATTATTTCAATGAGATACTTTGTACAGTTATACAGAAAGGATTGACAATCTTGACAAGCGTTTTAAATTGAGTTACAGTTGCGAATATCAGTTCGTTACTTGTGTTTATTCTGAAAGTTTCATTGTTTTTACAAATCTTTGGACATTTATACAGGGTGCTATAGGCACCAATCTCGTTTTATTACCGGTTTTCTAAAATTAAAGATATTTCTGTCATTCCTTTTCAAATTGTCATAATCATTTTCCAAACATTTTAGCAAAATACGCAACAGAAAGCAAAAATACTAACCCCACCATCCACTTCCAACAATTTCGCCAATTTGACTTCCCTGCAGCCGGTTGATCAGCGAGTACAATGTGCCGGTCAAGTTTCAGGAGAATCCACTATGAAAGTTTAGGAAACAGAGCACCATGATGAACTACTGGGGATTTATGGGGATCAAGAGCACGATACTCATTTCGACTAATCATCATGATCTCCATTTTTAGCTCTACAGGTCAAGGGCCAGCAGAGCTTATGGGATGGTGTGTTGTCCGTCGTTTGTCTGTTAACTTTTACCTCATTAAGACAATGTAGGGCCTTTATTTTTCATCCGATCTTTACCAAACTTTACCAGATTCTTAATATCAATGAAAGCTCGTCTAAGTTCGAAAAGCAGCCAGATCGGACCAGTAACAGCAGAGTTATGGCCTTCGGTTTTGTTAAAAATGCTATATTTTGTCTTGTTAATAAGATAGGGCCTTCATTTTATATATATGTATTTTGGGTGTTCTGGCTCAAAGCTCTCGCTTTGCTCGAGTTTGATCCAGAAACACGCAAAATACATATATATGAAATGGTACCTACTTACTCAAGTTTGATTTTTTAAAATCTGATAACAAGTATGTACAAGAAATAAAATATGAAATGGTACATACTTGTTTTCAGATTTTAAAAAATCTAACTTGAGTAAGTATCTACCCCAAAATACATAGATAATAAATCACCATGGTGATTCAAGATAAGAATGTTCTAGATTTTGAGCTTTGATAAGGTTACGTGATTATTGTCACATGTGATAAGCGTCTATTTATATCAACCAATCGGTGAAGCTCATGTGATAAGTGTCTATTTATATCAACCAATCGGTGAAGATCATGTGATAAGTGTCTATTTATATTAACCAATCGGTGAATATTTTGGTCTTCCTGACGGGTATATAAGACAGTGAAACTACGGGTTAGTATCACTCTTGACATGGTGACATACCCTATGGGAATAGAGACCTGAAAGAGTAAGGATAAAACTAGGACTATTTTTCATGAAAGGTAGGTCCATTTAAATTTGTATTTTTTGTTTTTTATATTTTCAGAAGGTTCTAGGTTGAATACAAAGGTGGTGGATCGTACTCATACACATTACTAAAACAATTTATGGCACACTTTTTAGACTTTTTTGTAAGGTTGCCATTGCTTACTTTCTTCCCTGCTCCACTAGTTCTTTTTTTTGAACTTCACTAATTTCAAGTTTCTTTTGTTTGATATCCTGTTTTAAATTATAGTATCTCTCCAGTTCATCTAAAATCAACTTAAACTCTTGTTCTGATATTTGTGCATCACTCAACGCTTTTGATATTAACTGCTTTATACTATTTAACTTAGACTCTGCCAAAGTTTTTATTTCATGATGTTTTTGAGCTTTTGAATTAAGCTTGCGTCTGATAAAATTAATACAAACACCTGTAGCTCCACATACTATTGCTGCTATTTCCAAAGGTAACAAAACTGGAACAACAAATCAAATCCCAGCCATAATAACACCTGCAGATATTAAGGTAGTGTCAATTCCATCTGTAATATTAATACCACGTTTATATTTTTTATAAAGAGACTGACGTATATCTCGTTCTGTAATTAACTTTTTTTCAATTTCTGAAATCTTTTGTAATCTATAATTTTGTCCGTCTTCCACTGGCAACTCAGGATATAAACTTGGTGCTGTCGGTTGCTTCGGCATTTTTTTATTTATTAATAAAAAATTAAATTAATTCAATTAATAATGATGCCACTGTATTTACAGCGGTAGCGTTGGCAATCTTGCATACAAAGTTAACAACAGAACCAGCACCAATCTCTAAAGGACTATCAAAGTTATGATGATTGCGTGGGATGATGTGAAGCGTTATGCCATAATTTGGTTGTTCAACACCATTGACAGAAACTATTACAGTTACGTCACCAACTAATCGTTCACATGCTAAACCTATTCCCATAATCCGTCCACGGCGTGTCATTACATGCCCCACATTTGTTTCTGCTCCACCATTACCAAATGAGAGTATTCTATTCAACACAAGTGGGCCCTTAGCCTCCGCAAATATTGTTATAATCCCATATTTAAGATTATCAACTCTATCTCTCAAATGATTAAACTGGTTAACAAAAGGCACAATTCGCCTATATAAATTTTGAACATTATTTATCAAAGCCTCTAAGTCTTCTGTTTTTTTAGGTCTTGTTGGTCCAAATATACTCATTTTTTTTTTTTTATAAAAATATATTTTTTAAATAATTTCTAAAACACAACTCATAGGCAAACCGTGATTATCTATCTTGTTGCCATACTCATCTCTAACTTCTATTGTCAATTCAGAAATTGCACCATTCATAAGACAGTGATATTCAGGATAAAAATGTGTATATACAATATCTCCATACTGCTTATTTACTACAGGTACAACACCTATAATAGTGCTTGGTGCACCATTAAAATAATTACTACTCGTATTAACTTGTTCCAGATGAACATATAGCTGTTTATAAGGAGCTAAATTAATTGGGTAATCTCCCATATTAGTACCTGTCAACCATTTTCTGTCCTTGAATCCCAGCATATTTGAAAGACCGCTTGACATTCGTGTCTCTATTGGCGTATGTATAATGCTGAAGCCAATTTGCTCAATACTGTCCAGGATAATATTTTCATTTAGCAATTTAAAATCTTTTACCAAGTCTTGAAAGTTATAGAGTCCACCTGGTAAATGTTTTATTTTATCTGGGTTTCTTGTCTTTATGGTTTCATGATTAATATTAAGCCAACCGATAGTGTATATAAAACTTTTTAATCCGACGCGTTTATCTCCATTTCTATTATCGATATATTGTTGTAAGCTAATAGAACCGTATATGTTTGAAATTGTATGAAACATTTTTTTTATATATATAAAAATACAAAATAAAAATGATTTCTAAAGAATTTAAATATAGCTCAGATGCTCACTATTCAAATACTTTCAGCAAGAAAGTGATAGATATAATAAATTAAAACATAGTCATTACATCCCACGGTAAAGGCTTTAAAGCATCATTTCCCAATGTTTTTGAAAAATACAAACTCCCATACGTCAAATCAGATGCTATAGTCCAACGCTGGGGAACAGATTGGATGTTATTTTGGCAGAATCAGTTGAATTTTGCTATTTGGTGTGCGACAACTGGATGTGGCATTGATTTCAACAACCATCTAAAAGCTGATGCCCTTGTTGGTTCGTTATTTCGATTTCATGTCTATTACCAAGTTAGAAGAATATTATTTGAGATGAGTGTAGCAATGCCGCAAGACTCAAATTGGAATGCGTTTAATAACACATATAACCGAAACGCATACGAGAGAATATGCAAGGAGTTTAACGTTGACTTAAATTCGGACTGGAGACAGAAACAAAGCTATAATGATGGTCTAGGAACAATTTATAATTACTGGACAAATATTGGTTATCATCCTTTGATAAATACTGTATACGACAACAAAACGATGAGTTTTACAGTCTTTGAGAGTGATAAAACATATCACATTGATTACATTGCACAAGAATCTGAGGCAGACAACAGCTGGTCTACTTTTATACTAGATGATTCTGCGGGTTTCACAAGAGCTGGAGTAGAAAGAATCAATGACAGCATAAGAACATACTGCTGGCCAATCCTTGGCTCACAATCACAATCAAAAACAGATATACTTGGAACTGGAACAGCATTTGATGCACAGAAACAATTTCTAGCAAATGTAGAGGACGCAATAAATAGCCCCATCGACTTGCCCAGTCAAATTTCAAGATATGAAACCACCCTAAAATATGCAAGAAGTAAAGTAAATTTTGTCTATGGAAGTGGATTGTACATGTCTCCGAGTGACATGGAATTAAGAATCGGAATAATACAAGACTACAATAATGAAATTGTAATAGCAACCGATGCACAAGCATTAGGATTGAATAATGATGTAAATGTAAAACCAGTGCCACCAAAAAAATATTCAACCTTTTCAAGGCACCACAACAAAGAATTTTTTACCGGAACATTCTGACTTTGATAAATCAATACATAAAAATGTGGAGCATAACCCACCAGCAATACAAAAAATAGCGATTGAACACGAAAATAACAAAACAACTATAATTGTTGGTACTATAGTAATAGGTCTTGCTGCATTACTTATTTACGAGATTTACTAAACCACTCTTTGGCTGCCACATATAACAACCCGGAAACAAACATAAGCAAAGCCCATAGATTGTTACCAAGCCAATTAATAACATTACCTGTTGCAGATAAAAGCCATGATACTATTGCACCAATAACTCCTGGAAGTGCTGCAGCAGCTTTACCAACTAGGTTGGCAAGAAGTTTACCAAGATTAAGTAGTTGTTTTTTTATCCAGTCTTTTATCAGGTTTTGGAGTTGGAGTTGGCGCAGCACTTGATGTGGGAATAATAGAATTAATCATCACCCCAAGAATCATACCAAACGCAGTCAGGATACTAACAATAGTAATACCTTGCTCCCTAAACAAGGTTTTGATCCTCTCACCAAGAGTTGTATCCTCATTTAACATTTTGTTTATTGTTTCTTTTATCCTGCTTACTTGGTTACGAAAAGCTTTTCTGTTCTCATTGATAACATCCATTCTTGCACCTCTTTCAACTTCAAGGTCTTTGATGCGATCGCTAATTCTTTTTATCTGAAATTCATCATCGTCAGTCTTAGCTTGTTCTAACTTTTGTTTTTCTCTTGTTATGTCTTTATCAAGTTGTGTGAGTTTTGCCACGTTATTGGTGAGTTCTTCCTTGACAGTTGTCATCGCTTTTACTATTCCATCCATTTCAAGCTTGTCTATATTTGTTTGTGTTGAAACATCAGGACGCTCAATCACATCCCAGTCATAAAGAGCACTTTCCATTGACTGTGCTGTGTTATCAATAACATGTGAAAAATCTTGTAATGAAATAGCATCTATATTATCTGGTAAATCGTTTCTTGTGCTCTCCAACGCTTGCCAAGCTCTTTGTGATAATTTTGTTTTACTGTCATACTCTGGCAAATTCAAAAATTGTCTTACCGCCTTTGTTCCCCCAGAGCCAACAACCCTGTTATAATCAATTACCAAAGAACCAAGGGAAAGAAATGTTGCACTACCTTGCTTGGCAGTTATTCTTATTTCTTTATCATCAACAACCCAGTATAATGTTTTACCATCATTTGATACTTTAAACTGGTCATAATCCATTTTGTCCGGTGCCATCTTATATCGTTTTCCTATTTCATCATAAAAGGATTTTACAAGATTTTTCTTGTATATTTCAAGTGTGACTTCTGTCAGCTCTCCCCTAAGTTCTGAAATATGATTGCTTTGATTAAGAAGACTTCTTTGAACAGGCTCATCAGGCACCATTGGTAAATCATCATCATAATATTCATCATAATCATCTGGATCGTACGTAGGATTGTCATATTCAAATCCTCCTTCAGCCATTGTTTTTATTTTATTCAATTTTAAAAAATATCTTTAAAAAATAAAAACAATGTCAGCTTACGGAAACAAACTCAACCCTCATAGAAAACTAAGAGAACCTCATGGTGCCAAGGGCATCCGCACAAGTGTAGTAATAACTAATAATCCATCAACAATAGACCAAAACTAGCAACTGCTTGTGAGATTTCCAAATCTAAGTACTAATGATGTGATAGTTCCACGTACTGCTCGTCTTGCCTTTGAAATATAACTTAAAACAGAACAGACGCCAACGCTACTATATATCCGAATCTGGGTAGAGCAATTGTGAAAAAAATGACAATAAGAATAAGTGGCAATGAAGTCATGTCAATAGATGACAGTGATATATATCATTGTTATGTAGATTTATGGAAAAGCCCTACCGAACGATTAAACACAGCTTACCAAGGTATTGGTAAAGCAAACATGTTAAAACATAGAGTTGGCGCGGGAGATGCTTCCTCAGACACCAAAGATGAAGCTATAGCAGCAGCTTTTGGAAATAGATTTTGTATTCCACTGGACTTTGAAATGTTAGAAAGTCATATGCAATTTTATCAAGCGGGGCTTGGTGATAGGTTAGAATATGAATTAACGTTTAACGATTATAACAAAGTTATCAAAAGCAGTGATGCTGATGCATCTTATGTAATAAAAAATATCTGCTTGGAATTTGATACGGTTAGTGATGTTGAATTATCCAGACAAATAAGACAGCAAATCAATGGTAAGATAGTATTTATGTATGATCGTATCTTGCGACATAGAAAAATAATAGCAAACAAATCTGAAACCCTTTGGAACATCAACATTAATGTGCCAGCACAGAGCATGAAAGGTATTTTAATGCTGTTTGAAGACCAAGAAAGAACAAGCACAGAAACCTACTACAACCCAATGATTGAAAAGGTTGAAATGACAATAGAGGGAGTACCAAATCAGTTGTATAGTCAGGGCATGAAGGCATATCAACATTGGGATGAAATCAACAAATATTTTACCTTGACCTCAAAAAGAAACAAAGAGACAGAAATAGCAGCGAGGGACTTAAACTTTACCAATGTTTCTCATGAGACCTATTTAACAAAATCATATGCTTTGTGGCTTGACCTTAGAACATGTGATGACAATTTATTATACGGCAGTGGAAGAAAAATAGAAAACGGCAGTGAAGGCATAACGATACTAATAAATCAAAAAGCAGATGCAGATCAACCTTTAAATATTTATCTATATATAATACAAGATGCGCAAATCAATTTCGAAGATGGAAGATTCAAAGAAACACGATACTAAATATCCTAAATATCCCCACAGTGCCATTATCTGTGGTCAGACAGGCTGCGGCAAAACAGAGTTTGTTCTTGACATACTTGAACAAGAGTATGTTGGAGTTTTTGAACATATAATTATATTGTGTCCAACCATAGAGTGGAACGAGGCTTATAAAAATAGATCCTGGATAGGTGATGTAAGACACCCGAGAGATAAAAAAATAACAATTGTTAATCCCGTTAGCAACGGCAAAGAAATGCTACAAGAACTGTTGCGTTTATTTTTCAAACAATATGCTGGCAAGCCCACACTATACATCATTGATGATTGCTCCGCCACAAAAGAATTAACAAAGAAAAAGGATATGTTATCAGAGTTGGCATTCTCTGGTCGCCACGCCAAACAATCAGTGTGGGTCATTTCGCAGAGATATAATTCTGTATTGAAAGATTTGAGGGAGCAAGCAAAATGGTTGTGTATGTTTTAAACTAAGGACAGAGATAGTTATGAAAAGTGTTTGAGAGAAAATGATGTTATTCCGACGTTGGAGGAGAGAACCAGAATAAGAAAAGCTTTAGCAAAGACTAAATATTCCAAGTTAATTTTGAGGACTGACCAACCAACTGGTTATTGGGTTGAATAATTTTTAACAGCAATGCTATTTTTTTAACAGCATTGCTTTGTTGCTAATAGTAATACTAACAGCAAAGTAGCAATACTCACATGAAAATATAATGGAAATATCAAAAAATATAGTAATGCTTATAGCATTGCTCATTGCTCATAGCAAAGTAGCAATGTTAATAGCAATGCTTGCAGAATATTAACAATGCTAATAAAAAAATAGCAATATTAATAACAATGCTATTAACAATACTAACAATTACTAGTTGCATGAATATCGCAGCTGGTTGTTTTGTGTTTTATATTGATTTCAATATAAAAAATAAAATTATTAATATAAAAATGAATGCGGAAGAACTATTACAAGATATATCGGAGGGTTTCACAGAACGTGATGAATCAAAGCAACAAGAAACAAAAAAAGAAAGATTATCAGCCATAGTGGCTGGCGGCGGTAGCCGTCAATATTTGGGTAAAGACATACAACTCACGAATATAGATGGCATGCCATCGGATGAAATTAACAAACTTTACTGCAGATATGAAGCAAGGCTTGGGGCAAGTATCACCAAGACTTTAGGCAATTCTTTTATTAACTTGTATGTGATGGGAGTATCAAAATATTTTAATGTAACCAATCCACCAAAGCTGATAGAAGATTTGGAGGAAGACCCATTTATTAATCATGCTTTGACAAGTGCTTGTTGTGAGTTGTATTACAGGTATGGAATGTGCTTAGCACCATTTACAGCAATACTGACAACTGTTAGACATATTGATTTTAATAAAAATAAAAATATAGATAATATAAATGATGGAGAACCAAGAGAGTGAAGTTATACCTGCACTAAAAGTAAAAAATCCAAAAAGAATAGAAGCTGGAAAAAAAGGAGCAGCGGCAAGAAAGGCAAAGCGTTTGGTAGAGCAAGATGCAAAGCAAGATGCTGCAAATCAAAATGCTGCAAAGCAAGATGAAAATAAAATAACAAAAATAACAATAGATGAAGAGGAACCAGAAATCAAAATAAACGTATACAAAAATTATATTCCACCGTGTCTGGTTTTATTAGTAGGCATTGCTGGGTTGGGTTTGTATATTTATAACAAGAAATCTGCTACAATTAAAAAATAATATAAAAAATAATGTAAAAAAAAATGGCAACAAGTATTGACGGAAAACAAATTGTAAATATGATGTATCACGCTGGAGTGGAAACACTTTTAACTGTTGGATATTCTGAGATTGGCAGGAAACTACTAAAAAGACCAGCCCATAAAGTGGATTTTAATATGATAGATGTTGGGATGCTGTCTGTGGATATAATGTTAGCAATGGCTACAAAGGATATGCTGATTAAGCAAGGTATTATTCCTGCGGATATTATGAAATAATTTAAAAAAATATATATAAAAAAAATGGCACGTGCAGTAGCAGGGAGTATGTTATATAACGTACTCCCTGGCAGTAGCAATGATGATAGGTGGCGCATTAACAAATGCATTGGCGTTTAGCGGTTCAAATTATTTCTTTTCAAAAATGGGAAGTCATTCAGATGAGGAAAGACAAAGGCATGACAAAGCAGTGGAACAATTATCGCAGCACAAGTGGCGTGGAATAAAAAAAGAACAGAGAGATTAGATTTTATTAATAAGCAACTGCAAAAAGAGCATCATGCAGAGCAGACTTTTGATGATGTGGACCAAGCTATGAAACAGTATTATTATACAACTGGCAAACATTTGCTTTTGGAACCGGAGCCCAAGTTGAGTGATTTTTATACACCATCTCCGGATCAACAGAATAGAGAAATTACGTAAATTTTCATAAAAAAAAAAATAGTTTAAAACTATAATTACTTTGGATTTGGAATGACTAAGTATGTTTACTTTGAAAAGACTAAATCATATGCATGATACCTATTTTTTTTGTTGTTGTTACATGGTTTCAATCCAAGTGGTCGAATATAATATGGTGGTTTAGCACTTTTCTCTATTTTATCTTTGAGATGACCAGGCGCCCATACTTCACCGTTGTCTAATAATACCATGGATGGACCATATTCAGTATCCACTATTTTTGTATCTGCAATAGTGTATATTTTATTTATTTCCAAGTCTGTCCATTTCTTTGTGCTATTTTGATTTTGCTCTTCAAGTAGTTCCTCAAATTGTGCAGTTGTGATATCCATTTTATTTTAAAAGATTTATTATAGCCCAAAAGGATTTCGGAGAGGTTAATCAGCAGTTAAAAAATTAGCAAAAGAGGCTGGTGTTAGTGAGAAACAGGCATTAGAATTTTTAAAAAAACAAGCTGTGTGGCAGATTTATTTACCCGCGCCAAAGAAAATAATTAGACCCAGGTTTGATGTTTCTGCTAAAAATGGAGTGCATCAAGCTGATTTGTTATTTCTGCCGCATGATACCGTTGGCTTTGGTCGTGGCCGCAAAACATATAAATATACATTGACTGTGGTTGATATTGCAAGTAGATACAAAGAAGCAGAGCCGCTGACTTCCAAGGATAGTAAAGAAGTTGCCAAAGCATTTGAGAAAATATACAGTCGGCATTTGAAATATCCAAAGTTATTGCAAGTTGACCCAGGCAGAGAATTTATGGGTGCAGTATCGCAGTTGATGGCAAAACATAAAGTAAATATCAGACGGGGCAGAACAGAAATACACAGAGACCAAGCTATAGTGGAAAGATTTAACAGAACATTAGCTGAAAGATTGTTTGGGTATCAGTATGCTAAGGAAATAGATTCGCAAAAACGCAACAGAGAATGGGTAAAGAGATTACCAGAAGTTGTCAAAGCAATAAATGTGGAGACAAAAAAGCCCCCTCCTGTTGAAACAAAAACATTAAAAGGTGATCCTATCTGTATGAATGCAAGTGTAAGATATTTATATCAACCCGGAGAACAAGAAGGTGGAAGACGCAGAGCAACTGATCCAATGTGGAGTGTAGATATTCACAAGATTAAAAGTTATATGGTGACGCAAGGTATAAGAGTTTATTATTTGAAATTACCAGCGCCACAAAGAGGATTTGTCAAAGAAGAATTACTTATTGTTCCTGCTGATACCCAAATTCATAAGTTTTTATAGAAACCATGCGCATCAGTTGTAATTCCATCTTCTCGGATGTATCTTTTAGTGTAAAATGGTGACAGTGTTACTTTATTTACTGTTATGCCGTATATTTGATGTTTTATTGATCGCATCATATTCATTTCATGTGTAACCTTTTTCTTATCGAATAGTGCTTCTTTGTAGTTTTCAAAGTTTATATGTTTTTGAACTACATAAGTTTTTACACCCTTTGCTTTTTTGATAAGTTGTTCATCAGCTCTCAAAATAGAATATAGTTTGGGTCTTAATCCAACATACTCAGCTATAGCAACACCGGCACATTCATCTTTCATTTTACCTAATACTTTTTTATTTGTATCATCGTGCATTGGATGGTTTTGCGGATAATCACTTAAGTCATATTCATCTTTCATTTCAACCATATCTTTGTATGCATCTTCTGTTTTGATGTCTACTAATAAACTATCAGTATCTGTGTATAATAAAGTACAGTCAGATCTATACCTTTTTTTCAAAGTATTATAGTACCAATCATACATCATGTACTTTGATAAATCTAATACTGCCATTCCAACATAAATTGGTTTGTTTAATGTTAATTTTGTTTTGTTTACATGTATTGCTGACAATTCATCTGAAAACTTTATACGCCTGTTAAAGTTGGGTTTGGCTAGTATTTTTCTTATCTTTTCATTTTCGGAGCCGTCAGTTCTGACTAGTTTTATATCAGTTCGCTTGCGTAAATTTTTGATTGTTTTACCAAACACAGAGTTGTTCATAAGTTTGTAAAATTCTTTTTCAAATTGTGATTTAGCTTTTTTCCTAAGTTCTGTGTTTAAACAAATATATGATTTCATCCATGGTTTTTCATTAAATTCTAATACTCTGTGTATTTTCTTTAGTCTCATACCCAAAGATAAATACAGTTCCAGGTTTTTGTGATGTATCACATATTTTTCTTTGTCCATAAGATTGGGGACTAGTTGTTCTGTATTTATCATGCTATTATTTTCTAACAGATCTGTCTGGTATTCAGACAACCATTCTTTTTTCACTGCTAATCTTTCCGGTGCAAGTGGATAGTCATTATGAGATTCATGGAGTTATTTAGGATATTCCAAATCAACTTCTAGAAAATATCCTTTTCCTTCTTTTGGCTTTGGCAACGTTTCTGTTTCCACCCACTTAAAGCCAGAATATGGAAGTGGCTGACTCATTGCCCACCCATAAAGATTATTTGCATCATAATACATTAAAAAGTTGTTTTCCTCGTTAGGGTTATAATCAGCTACGTGTGGATTGTTTGCTTTTGCATATCGTTTTGATACCATACTATTTCCACCACGCATACCTTTTTCTACAAACAAGTGCATGTCAATGTCTGTTAAAAGTTCTAAATCTATTTTAGAATGTTTAAGTAAAGCATCCCAAGATAATCCAGGTGCTGTGTAGTAATGCAAGGGATCGAGTTTATATGCATTCATGCATATTTTTCTGAAAGTTTGAAATACATCTGCTAACAAAGTTACATCCGTTTTTAGATATAAATCATGATAGTCACCAAGGGTTTTGCAATTTAACTCTTTCCATACTTTTTGAGCATGCTCGTAATCTTCGGGACTTATACTTTCATCTGAGAGACTACTGTAAAACTTTGCTATAGGTGGTAATTGCGTTTTCTCATATCTTTCCACACTGTCCATATATTCGTATGGATAAACACCTTTTCGCAGAAGTAAATTTGTTTGTTCCCCAAACTGATTTTTAGTAATTTTGAAATCAGATTTGTCTGTTGCATCAACCAATTTTTCCAGAGACGAAGCCATAAACTGAAAGCTATCCAAGAATCTAAGTTGTCCGGCACTAAATGAAATATACTTTTCAGCGTTGTTTGGGATGCATGTAATACTACCTGTCATTTTATGTATTTTTTGCATTATAAGATGACTATCATATCCTTTGAGGTTGTTAAATATAACAGGTATAGGTGTTTTGTTTGGTTTTATTTTCAGCTTTAGGTTGCAGTTTTTATGTGCTGCACCTCTGTATTCTCCTGTAAAATGACAGTGGTCTCTTACTTTACAGTTTTTGCATTCCTTACCTATTTCATTCTCGCATATCCAACAGTGTGTTGCTTTATCATAATCTTCCTCATTTTGTTGTGTCATGATTAATGGTTTTGGGTGAGCAAATATATTATTAATGTTGCTCTTTTCACATTCTAAGTGATTTAAACACTTTTCATTCTTCACCTCTGTAAATAACAGGTTCTTCAGCTTTGCCATCATATCTGATAACCTGGTATCCAAAACCACAAGCTTCGTGTACATTTTGAATTTCAGATTTCTTTCCAAATTTGATTGCTTGCGGTTTGATTATACTCTCAAAATCAGCATATATTGCATAAGGCACAGGCATCTGATTTTGAGGATTTTTAAATTGTGTGCGATTTTTAACTTTTTGCAGCATTTCTATTCTGCAAGAATTTTTGTTGATACCCTCACAGTCTTCTCTGTGTTTGGTAAGTAGATCTTCTCTTGAAAAGCCGTAAAGACAACGATCGCAGAAATAAGTTTTACCGTGATGTTTGTTTTGATCATAAAGTAATCTAGATTTTTAATCCAGCAATAGTGATATTTTGTTGTTATTGTTTTTGGTTCGTTTGAATAATCATCAGGGTTATAATTGTCATCTATAATTCCTTCTTCATTATTTGGATCATCTTCATCTTCATTTTCTAAATCAACCTCAACGTCTTCAGAAATTAAAAGCAAGTTAATTCTTTTTATTTCTTGCGGTTGCTCTGATATTCTATATGGAAATACAGATACCCTTTTCCCTGTGCATCCGTAAACATTAATAGCAAGGTTGTTTTGTTTTTCTACTTTTGAAATTTGTGAAATTGGAGTGGGAAAGTCAATGTTATCTTTCTTCAAGAACTCTATACTAGGATACTTTGATAATCTATCAGAATTCTTTTTAGCTGGATTTAAAGCTGAATTTATTGCATGAAACAAACATTGATCATCGTCGTTTTTTACATTTATAATTGCTTTCTTATCAGCTACCTTTCTTATCAGCTACTGCTTTGGGTAAAGGAATATATGAAGAACCTTTTAATGGTTCGTATTTTGCTATATTTAAGTAAAACTTAACACAGTGATCAATTTCCAATCCAGATGCTGTATTTGTAAATCTTTCTAAGCTTTCTTGTATAAATGCAGATGACTTATCGTAAAACTCATTTATTTTTTCAGAGCTCAAGATGGCATTTGATTCACTGCGTAACACTGCTGTGGTATATTTTTTGTTAGCGCCGTCGTCTTTAAATAAATCTACAATGAGACCAAATTGAAACTTTAATCCATTCGTCTTTTTTAGCTCTTTGATAATTTGTTCTGTAATAATGGATTTTTTATCATGAAATAGTTTTTGAGGGTCTTTATATTTTTCAACAGACATCTTGTATGCTTTTAATAAACCACACATTGGTTTGTCAACCAGTTTTAATTCTGGGATACTTTTTTTAGATTTTCTATCCTTAAACTCTTTCAGTTCATTTATAACATTTTCCTGTAATTTAGCATATTTCTGCTTTTCCTCGTTTACGGTGTTTTTTAGCACGTCGTCTCTTGAGTAAATTTTCTAATGTTTGAGAATTAACCTCTTTTGGAGTTTCCTTTGGAACTTCTTTTAAAGGTTTTAATGCATTTATACCGTTAGATAGTGTTTGCTTATCTATTTCACCTGCTTCAAATAGGTGTATTAATTTTTCTATAATCTCTTCAGTCTTCATTATTTCTTTTTGATATATTTATATATATTTTTTTTATTTAATATAAATAAATATATCAAAAAGAAACAATGGAAATCAATGTTTGCAAATTTCTTAAAATTGGATTACACAATCCGTGTAAAAATAAGACAACAAAAGATTCTAATTATTGCAGTTTGCATAAGTATAGATTAAAAACAAGTCATGTATTGCAATGCTCAATATGTAAAAAAGGCACAAGAGCAAAAAATAAAATTTGTGCTGATTGTGGTGGAGTTTCAGTCAGAATAATGGCAAGTTATTGGAAATTTAAAGATTATAATGCTGAGTGCTTAAAATTTAGACGTATTAATGTTTAATCATATTTTATTAAAAAAAATTATATTACAAAAAAAAATATGTTGTAATTTTGATAACTATAAAAAAAAATTAAACTTTCAATCTTCACTACCCCTATTTTAAAAAAGTTTTAAATCAAGTAAATCACCATTTTATGGTGATTTACTTATATATGTATTTTGGGTGTTTCTGGATCAAACTCGAGTAAAGCGAGAGCTTTGAGCCAGAACACCCAAAATACATATATATATTTTTCATCCAATCTTTACGAAACTTTACCAGATTCTTAATATCAATGAAAGCTTGGACAAGTTCAAAAACCAGCCAGATCGGACCATAACAGCAAAGTTATGGCCTTTGATTTTTGTTAAAATGCTATATTGTATTTCTTTTGTTAAATCTGTAGTTACTTCATTTTTTTTATCTGATCTTTACCATATTTGTTTAGAATGTTAATATAAACCTCACCCCCACCCCCACCCCACCCATGATTACCAGGTGAGCGATCAAAGGCCATCCTGGCCCTGTTGTTTTTTGTTATGTTTTAAAAGAAGTATTATAGGTCGACAACCCTTGATATAAGAGCCGTTTCAGAAAGTAGAGTATCCACAGGCCCTCTTGGGCCTCTTGTTACTTATCACCATCCACCATTGCAGCCCCATATTAACCAAGCTATTAAAGATGTGTAGACCACCATTCATTCCGTTGGATACCAACACGTAACACAGAACGGCCTGCTTTTATTATGTAAATTATCAAATGGTATTGACAGAAACAACTAAAACAACATGGCAGTCTGTGGCACTCTTTAATAAAAAGCGTGTTCATTTCTTTCTCTTTTGTTTTCTTGCATTGGCCGAGAAGACAATTGCAAAATATACAAACAAGCATACTGCCTTATCTCTACCCAAATTATCACAAATATACTATTAAATCAGATTTTCCGCAGCAAATCAATTGAGGTCAGATACGTGGCAGTATTTCACAAACATAAACCCCAAAAAGGAGCATGCACTGCAAGCCTTACTGTCATGTTAATTTAATCTTCCGAATTATCCAATTTAACAATTAAACTTTTTTTCATCATTGAATTATGCACAGAAAAACAGTTAAAAGGGTAAATATCTTTCACTTGGACGCTGTAATCAAAAGTGATATCAGCAGGAGTCAGCACACGTGTATGCACACATGCTGTTATCGTACACCGTTATTTACGAAACAGATCATACCGGTAATGTTTAACTTTATCAATTGGTAATATGATATCAACAGTATGTCATAACAGCCAGAATCCTTAAACAAGAAATATCACTGTTAGTGACAAATGCCCCCCGAAGTGACCTTTGACCTCTAAGTATGACCTTGACCTTGGAGCCACGGACCTGGATTTTGTGCGCGACATCGTCTTGTTGTGGTGAGCACTTTTTCCAAGTTATTTGAAAATCCGTCCATGAATGCCAGTGTTATTGACCGGACACAATTTGACTTTTGACCTCCCAAGTGTGAGCTTGACCTTGAAGACCTGGATTTTGCGCGCGACACATCGTCTTGTTATTGTGATCACTTGTGCCAAGTTAATTAAAAATCCATGCAGGGGTTTTGAAGGTACAGTCCAGACACAAACTGCGGACTGACGGAGTGACGGACAGACGGATGGTGCAATTACTATACGCACCCAAAACCCTTTCTGGGGCACAAAAAGTTGCAGGTGTGAGGAATATACTCAACAAGAGGTCAATGACCTTGAAGCTCTACTTATATATAACTCTATGTAAACAAAAATACAGCCATGTTTAATGTCGAATCAAAATAATTTTCAACAAGGACCAAAATCATGTCATGCTGATCAATTAGAAAAAGTCCATATCAATATCACTTATAGTTTTCAAGTAGTTACTACAAATTTGTTTTTTTAAAAATCTATTTTTAGCCATGGTGGCCATCTTGAATTGATGGCCAACCTGAAATTTTGTTAGGATCAACTACACATCAAGAGCAACATTTCTGTTAAGTTCCATGAAAATCCTTCAAGTAGTTTCAGAGGAGTAGTTGCTACAAGTTTTTTACTATATAACTCTATGTAAGCAAAGATGGCCACTGGCAGGCATGTTTAATGTCAAACCAACAATGATTTTTGACAAGGACCAACACAATGTCATGCTGATCATTTTAGAAAAAGTCCCATATCAATATCACTTCAAGAAGTAGTTTTTTCAGCCATGGTGGCCGTCTCGAATATTCGGCCGACCTGATATTTTGCTAGGATCAATTAGACATCAAGAGCAACATTCCTGTGAAGTTTAATGAAAATCAGTCCGGTAGTTTCAGAGAAGTAGTTGCTACAAGTTTTTACTATATAACTGTGTCATGCTGATCATTTTAGAAAGGTTCCATATCAATATCACTTATAGTTTTCAAGAAGTAGTCGCTACAAACTTGTTTTTTTAAAAATCTATTTTTAGCTTTGGTGGCCATCTTGGATTTTACATCAATATGAATTTTTGCTAGGATCAACTAGACTTCATGGGCAACATTTCTGTAAAGTTTCATGAAAATCTTTGATCAGTAGAGCTAAAAACCTATGAAAAATGTGGCTGAATGCATTATTGACATGAAACAAAAACAAACAAATGATCTGTTGCAACAAAGTTAAGCAGGTTGTGTGTTTCGGTATAGGTTTAATTGCACCAAGACAGATATGATCTACATGTATTTGGATCCAGGCCACATTTACAGGAAGATATCTAGGAATGGCCCCAGGGCTACATGTAATATCAGCACTGTGTGCCTTGCGGTTTTAAAGAAGTCTATGTACAACAAATATTCCCAGGGTCAGCATTTGAACCAATGTGGTAAAAGAGCACAAGAGTATAGCAAATGCAAAATATTAAACCTCTGTCTCTTGTAGTCCGAGAGATATTTTTTTTAATGTTTTCCTATATAAGTCTATGTTAAATTGTGACCCCGGGGCGGAGCCAAATTGAACCCAGGGTCACCATTTGAACAAACTTGGTAGAGGACCATAAGCTTATAGCAAACTGCAGTTCCAGAGAAGATGTGTTTATGTTTTTCCCTATACAAGCCTATGTAAAACTGTGACACCTGGGCGGGGCCAAATGTGACCCCAGGGTCACCATTTGAACAAACTTGGTAAAGGACCATAATCTTATAGTAAATGCAAAGTATTAAACCTCTGGCTCATGTAGTTTCAGAGAAGAATTGTTTTTAAATGTTTTCCTATAAGTCTTATGTAAAAGTGTGACCCCCGGGGCTGTGGCAAATTTGACATCAGGGTCACCATTTGAACAAACTTAAGCTTATAGCAAATGCAAAATATTAAACATCTGGCTCTTGCAGTTCCAGAGAAGAAGATTTTTTAAAGTTTTTCCCTACACAAGCCTATGTAAAATTGTGACCCCCGGGGCGGGGCCAAATGTGACCAAAGGGTCTCCATTTGAACAAACTTGGTAAAGGACCATAATCTTATAGTGAATGCAAAATATTAAACCTCTGGCTCTTGTAGTTTCAGAGAAGAGGATTTTTTTTCCCCCTATATATATCTATGTAAAACTGTGACCACCGGGGCGGGGCCAAATTAGACCCCAGGGTCACCAACTTAGTAGAGGACCATATGCTGATGCTACATGAGAGAGCTCTGTGCCTTGTGGTTTCAGGGAAGAAGATTTTTAAAGTTTTTTCCTATGTCTATATGAAAAACATGCAAAATCTCAATATACAAACTTTGGACCCCAGGGGCACGGCCATTTTTGACCCCTGGGACTTCATTTGAACAAACTTGATAGTCTAGGCGTTGGTGATCATTTTAAAAGAAAAACTTGAAATGTGTCCAGCAGTTCTTGAGAAGATTTTCTAAGATTTCGACCATGTATGGTAATGGCGGCCATCTTGGATGTAGCGCTGACCTAATTTTAACAAATCTAAAAAGCATTCATCTAAGGATCATCCATGTGAAGTTTGGTCAAACTTGGCTAAGCGGTTTCTGAGGAGGTCGTTTAAAGAAAAGTTAACGACGACGGACGGACGGAGAGTGATCTAAAAATGCACTAGCCCGAATGACTATTTACAAGCCCCGGGCTTCGGGCTAGTGTGTAAATTCGAAGACGGAGTATAGATTTACCTAGTATGCCTATATAGGGAAGGATCGATCTAGTGTGCCTATGTAGGAGAGTATAGATTTACCTAGTATGCCTATATGGGTAGGATCCTAGTGTCTTGCCTAGTATGCCTATATGGGTAGGATCCTAGCATTTCTTACCTAGTATGCCTATATTATAGAGAAGGATCAATCTAGTGTGCCTATGTAGGTGTATAGATTTACCTAGTATGCCTATATGGGTTGGATCCTAGTATGTCTTACCCAGTATGCCTATATAGGGAAGGATCAATCTAGTGTGCCTATGTAGGAGAGTATAGATTTACCTATTATGGCTATTCAGGGGAGAATCAATTAACCTAGTATTTCTTACCTAGTATGCCTATAAATGGGAGTATAGGTGTACAACTGTTTAGAGTAGGGCATACGTAACAACATCTCAGCTATAAACCAAGCCACTCATAGTAAAATGTATAAATGAAGGACACAAGGTGATAGGTTGCTATTTTATTATTAAGTCTTCTGAATTACTCAAATAGCACACAAATAGTTCACAGATTAAAAACACGTTTGTTTTTTAAAATTATAATCATCGTCTCGTCGTTACAACATACACCTATATAGTTTACAAAAATATAGTGTGTTAGACACTTGTTTCACATATATTAACCATATACAATAACAACACAATTTATCATTTCGAAACCATCGCTAAATGCCGTAAAACAGGCTCACTCCATCCACCGATGGGTTGCATCTTCCAAAAGGGGCAGCGGTGCCAATTAAAAGGGGAAGCGTTTAAAAGAGACAATACAGTGTTTTAGTGTCTTGTTGAAAAACGATAACAGGCTGAGTTTTAGAATTATCTTTATATATATTGCCTTTGAAAAATAGTTTTTACAATGTTTTTCTTCCTTCTATTGTAACAATTGGATCCAAGGGTAAGAATTGTCATTATTTTTGACTAAAAAAGAATAGTAAGTCACGTGAAGGTAATACTACTACAGCAAGTTATTCAGAAAACAATATAGAAATTTGAGACATCATCATTTGTCCGTGTTGAAGAACTGGGGATTATAACTGGCAAGGGGTCGACCTAATGCTTGGTTTCTGTATTATTAATCACTGCTGGATTTCAAGGTAAATGTTGGATACTCAGATAAAACACCTATCACACACTGTGACAACCAATTTGGTGATGCATTTACAAACAAGATTCATATTTGTACAATGAAGTAAGCCATCATTCACACACACTCTAAATCTGAAGGCAAAATATTTTTTGGCAATATAATCCCAATCAGAATATTTGACTGTTCCCAATATGCATAACCAAGTTAATGACAAACCATTAGAAAGTTTCACATGATACAGTAAGCAGGTACCTATGTCTTTGCATATTCCTTCTGTGCAACATGAAATTTTGTATTGTATTTATTTTTTTGAAACAATTCGGCTCAAGAATATTTTTTTCACAAAATCCAATTAATTTTTGTTGCATTTTTCTTTTTTACCCCCAGAAATTAGCTTTCATCTTCTTTAGAGTTTTATGTCAAAATAAAAAATATGTTAAGATTAAGGGGAACAAATTGCATATAGATTGCGACATGTAGGTAACCACTATTGCAATATATTATGAAACTGCCCACTGATGCGTTTTTTACAGTACTTCAGAACATATTCTTCAAAATGTCTACCAGGAAAACTAACTTTCTTCGAAGATTGTCTGGCAAATACGGAGTTCACTTTGATTCCCAGTTTACACTCCATTGCACTTGTAGATAGTACCATTCATATTGCTCAACATAAACTCCTTAGTAATTACACAATAAATAATACAATATCTAACAAATAAATGATGAAAGCATTGGCACAGATGAGGCAACAAGTTGATTCAATAAAGACACTTTACATTAAAGGGGTTTGCCTTCAGAACTGAACCAGAAAATCAATAAAATCGAAAATAGCATTTGAGAACAAGTTAAGACACTTATCCCCCATGTCCAACAACAAAGTGGTTTTTCATTATGTAATAATAAGTCCTAAATAATAAATGGAACTCATTTTAATTGTGCATTCGCTATGTTTTGATCAATAGATGTATGCTTTGCCTTGTTCTTGTATGTTTTTCCACTTCTTCGAGAGCTGTTGTTGGGCATATTTGAACGCACATCATTATGCGATGTACCCACTTAAGGAGTTTAATTAGGATTTACTTACGAAGCATATGGTTTAATATATTTCAAAATCAACTTTTCAAACAACTAGCTTATTGCGTATAGTCAATTTCTAAAATACCGAGTGAAGGCGTTATCAACTATCTACGACGGTGTTTCAAGAATAACGCCTTCACTCGGTATTTTAGAAATTGACTATACGCAATAAGCTAGTTGTTTGAAAAGTTGATTTTGAAATATATTAAACCATATGAAACATTAAAAAAAAACAACATGTCTTTGTTAAGATGAGTAAAACAGTTATTTCGGACTTCCAAGTTACAAAACGAAAAAACCTTTTTGGACATGAGAGTAACAGAATATGTCATGTATAACTTACTCTCAAAATACATTTAAACCTATTTATCCATTTTCTAGGGGCATCCGTGGCCGTGTGTTCAACGTCTCTGACTTGAAATCACTTGCCCCTCACCGCTGTAGGTTCGATCCCTCAGGGGCCTAGAAATCTTTATGTGAGGAAGCTATCCAGCTGGCTTACGGAACGTCGGTGGTTCTACCCAGGTGCCCGCCCGTGCACGAAAATTGCCCGGAGCGGCACCTGGAGTCTTCCTCCACCAATGGAAGCTGGAAAGTCGCCATATGACCTTAGCTGTTGGTGCGACTATAAAATCCATTTCAATCAATTATCCATTTTCTGGTTCAACTCGGGACACAAGCCTCTCCTTTATCCTCCCAACCAATAGTATGAGTATTACATATTCGACACATTACTTCAGTTTTGTATCAGTACATTTGTAGTCTACTTCATGCTAGAGTCAAATTCTTTAAAGTTTGGAGCACAAACCGAAACCCAAGAAATATTGAGTCTTAATTTAAACTGTAATTTAAAGTTTGTGCTTAAAACTTTTCGATGACTTTACCTCAAAGTTAAATAATAAAGTACAATGGTAAATTGACTAAACACGTTACAGCTTTTTGGAATATCGTTTTCCCAGTTACTTTCCCGGAAAGTAACTGGAAGCTGTAGCAAAAGCAAACAAGTATAACATTCACCGATATTTATACACTATTTGCTCAGATTGTAGAAGTTAAGGAACAGACACAAAAATTGCATATCCTTGACAATACAATAAGAGGAGGCCCTCTACTGGTCAACATGTATCTTATAACTTGGGTTTAAACATCCGTGTTTGAACAAGATCAGAAGTATAAATTACTACTAAAACTATAGAGAGATGCTCGTCAGAGAAGCTTTTTTTTTTTTTTCCTTTCATGTAACCCTGGGGTGTAGAATTTTTTGACCTCATGGTCATTAGAGATCTTTCATATAAAATCTGTTTAAATCACTGGTTCTTGAAGGGAAGTATTTTTAGTTTTCCCTATATAACTGGATGCAAAACGTGATCCCCGGAATGGATTTGTTTCACTGGTGGACATAATTTGGATGTATACAACAAAGGACTCTCAGAAAGGGGCTTTTTTTAACCTTACAGACTTCTTTGTACAGACTTTAAAAATGAAAATATAACCTCCATATAAACAATATGCCTTATGCCAAATATTGGGGTGATTTATAAAGTTCCAAATGACCGTTCTTTTTTGGCACCATGGTATAAATAAACGTAGCCTTTAACCACCATGTCTGAAAAACAACTTGATTTTGTAAATTCCTAACGGACAACAGACAAAAGGCCATCATCAAGGCCCTTTTGGCCTTTGGCCAGTAGAGCAAAAAAGCATACACATATTGGTGAACATGAACCCAAGGCAATACAAAAATCACAGAAATCTTGAGTGTGTATTTACATCATTACATATACACAGTATATAACTCTTAATTGTGCACAAGCTGTAGAGAACCACAAGATCCGTTTCACAATCACAATAAAACAGTGTCTAAAAATCGAACTTTAATTCAATAATGTATCTCTTTTCTTAACCCAGTTTCTTACTACCGGTACATTAGAAGAAATCAGTACCAAAAGAGCTATACTTCTATTTATATACTTAATAACTGAAATACAGTCTGTAACTAATGTTGCTATTTGGAAATTTTGTTTATTCTGAGGTTAGCTTACTGCACCATTATACAATTTGAGTAACTACTAACTACAACATTTAATTCCTATATTACTTAAATGTTAGATCTTGAAACAGAACCTGGGATTCTTGAAACAGAAGCTGGGATGGTTGTTTTATAACAAATTCCGACGAAAAATGCGTTTAAGCTCAGCTTAGACAACAACAAAGATCCTATTAAATTTCACATATTAATTCAACAGCATCGAAACTGACTGCGGCAAATGCCTTCAAACTTATAAATGTTAAAAAGTGAGAAAAGACAAAACTTTATATAAAACTATGAAGTGTAAAAATTAACAATACAATGCTTTGTTGAAAATGGGCCCTTTTTCCAGTTTGATTTTCAGGATACAAATGTTTTCAAAGAAACTGTACACGACGACAAAACCTTTTATCAAAACTCTGTCCAGGTGTTCAGGTCATATAATAATGTAAATGCGATAAAAAATAACGATTTATTTACGGGTTCTTAAAATACTCGTGACTGAATATGCGTAAAATATTGAGTTGGTAACTCTTAATTTGACGCTCCTGTTTTGGGATTTTGCCTGGCTGGTTCAAGCCGTTTATATTGTGTCAATACAGTTTCCATTCTCAAATATGTAACTTGTATATGTACGTTCGTCAGTAGGTTTACAAAACGATGCACATATGTTGTAAAATTTCGCTGTTGTTGGCAGCATAGCAACTTTGAGGCAGTAAATGTTGAAGTATTTATTTATTACTGTGAAGCTGTACCTTTATTGATATTTTTTATCTCTGGTTTCAGTGTCTACAGAAATTGAATTCACATACAGTACTATTGGCTGTGAAAATAAGACTTTATTTGTTTAATGAAAGTACACATGAAATGGAATTAGCTATTGTGAATGAATTTTTTTTAAATATGTTTTTTTAGAACAAATATTGATTATACATGTTTATCTTGAAATGATGTTGCAATCACCCGTGAAATAACTACTTGTGTGAAATACTTTCATTTTTTTTTTTAAAGGGACACACGGCAATCTTGATTTCTTTAAAACTCGAGGCTTCCCATTAGTTTTTCAACTAATCTGCATATTTGAAAATGGTTATTAATAACTACCTGAATAGTTCAAAGCAAATTATTTTAACATATTACTTATTTTTGAATATATTGCACCAATTATATATGGAAACCTACGGTAAAATAACGACGAACAACTGAAACCTCCAGATTTGATTTTATTGTATGCAAGCAGGTTCAAAGTCAACTGATGTTGGGAATAATAAATCTAGGTGCTAGTTTTTATGCTTGAAAAATATTTCAAGATTGCCATGTGTCTCTTTAAGTAAAATGTCATTCTTACTGTAAATAAGCACCATAATATTACCATCGTCATTATGTCACATAATATTTTCATTTGAATGCAGTTTAATCTAGAATGTGTGTCTATAAGACACAAATGCCCCTCTCTACATTTAGGATGAAAAGCCGGAAACATAATGACCGAGGGGAAGCTTAAGGACAAATAAAATAATACCAGTGTTTACTGTAACATTAATGGGAAAAAATGGGTCGAAGGTCGGCTTTTTACTTTATTTTTTAGAAGTGAAGACTTCAAGTTCAAGAACAATTAAATTCCGATTGATTTGAGTGGTAGATTTATTTTATCTCAATTTTTACATAAAAGATGCACACACACACTTTTTGTGAGTTACAGTAAAAACAGGTATTATTTTATATGTCTTATCAAACTTACCTAAATGAAACAGTTATGTATAAAGGTACTGGATGTAAATATGGACAAGATAAACACTATTTATGCCCTTGCCGTTCATAGCCTGGGAAAATAATAGTTTGCACTATCACAAATTTGGTTTAAAGGCAAAACAATCACATCAAAATTTGTACAATAAAATGCTATTAAGTGAATTTTTGTTTGTTTATAGCATCCCATTCGTTTGTAATAAAATTCATTGAATTAATAACATATATTTACAAAGCAGCACTTATTTTACAGTTCGCTTAAATAGTGACCGACAATATGTATATATTAAAATCTCAATACTGATCTGTCCAATGTACAAAGTGCTTTCGTACAATCTCCTCTCTAGAATTGCATTGATCCGAATCATTTACATGTCAACTATTATAACCTGTGAGCGATAAAACTATCTTTCAGTACAACATTTCTGTACTGTAGTTTGCCCTTACAAGGTTATACACTACAACTGATTGCACATTTCGTATTCAATCACGACATGACAGATAAAAACAAGAGCTCTTCATTTTTATCATCAGCTCATTTTCTACCAAATCCTCTCTTTGTTTAAACTCGTCTTATTTTGTCATATTAGTTTTAGAATTATGTTTAAATCACAAATAAGATCTGTTAATGAATCTCTTACCAACCAGCATGTGGCGATTTTGCCAACCAGCATGTGGCGATTTTGTCAGATTAGTTAGTATAGAATTGTGTCTAAGTCTTTTAACTTATTTCTCACAAATACAATCTGTTAATGAATGTCTTACCAACCAGCATGTGGCGATTTTGTCATATTAGTATGGAATTGTGTCTAAGCCTTTTAACTTATTTCTCACAAATACGATCTGTTAATGAATCTCTTATCAACGAGTGTGTGGGGAGTAGACAAACAGTCATACAATGCTGGGTATTGGAACATATCACTGTGGACTCTTACAGCATCACCACATTTTCTCATACAGTCATCAATAACTTCCCATTTACAACACACGGCTGTCTATCTACTTATCTTTTGGTACCATACTCTACAACTACACAGCCGGCTTCATCTTAACACAATCTCTCAGTTTAAATACAAATTAACAGTTTTTCAATGAAAGACACATGTAGTGTTTAGAAATATCACCACCCGTTACAAGTTTTTCTAAGGACTAGGTCAGGTCTGAGAGCTAGTTGACAGACTAACAACTGGGGTTGTTTCTTGGGTAGAACAGGTTTGCGAGCTAGCTGAGTGACTGGTCAGGACTGTTTCTTCGTTTGAACTGCTATGTGTATTTATTGTCTCTGGCATCCTCGACATGGACTGATATTGGGAACTTGCTATTAGAAGATCAGCCTCCATGTACCGTGTCCCTGCAATTGGTGAAGGCATCGTTGATACGAACGGTGCCATGCTTGTCCCGGGATAGTGGATATTGTACATTGGTGGAGGAACTATGTATGTTCTGTTGGAAAGCTGGGAAGGCTGGGTAGATTGTTGAGCAATATCGTTATCATCTGGATTGGCGCTACCGTGATTATTGGTCACTGTATCAACTTCCGACTGAAAACCCGAATGTTCATCATCGTCGATCACCACGGAGAGATTCCTCTGCGCAACACATTTATAAAGTTCTTCTGTAAATGACCCATGAGTCTTGCTCATGTTTTGTCGATTTGCAAAGGAGAAGAAAGGTAAATTATTGTCCCTCATTGGAATTGACACTAGTGATGCTGGGAGTGGTGGTGGGTTGGGTATATCACTCATGGTCAGAGGACTCAGAATGGGACCCGCTGGTAGATTACCCCCGGCAGTGGTCATCAGAGGGGATGTAGGGATTAAGATTCCTTTCTTCTTCATAAACGCTTCAATTTCAGCTTGATGTTTCTCATGTAGTTCTTCTCTGTCCTTTGATTGTCTAAAAAGTACAAATTTGAGACGGTTACATGTTTATATTTAATATAATTTACTAAACGAAAATCTAAAGAATGCATTAACAATTTTATCTTGTAAATTTCCCTTATTTATGGGTTCCAAATGAAGCAATTTATTTATTAGATATTTATGTGACTGTAGATCACAGTGTAGAGGGAACGTCACAATATTATCACACAATTTGCACAAAAAACATTTGAAAACAGTACAAATGCAACTAATTTCCTACAAATTCGCATAGATTTACAGTGTAGACTTATCTATTGACAAATAAATTAAGATATTTCTGTTATAAATTCTTCTATTGTTGAACTAGACAAACCATGTCAATAGGTCACACCAATCACTATACCAAAACGAAGTGAAAAATACAATTTTATTTTTAAGTCTGATGCAGATAGTTACAAATACACCTTTTTACAAAAGTCAGTCACTAAATGCATATAAGGAGCTATTCACTGAAGTATTTTAGTACAACAACATTACTGCAGTTTTACTTAAACTAATTAAAGAACCAAATTAATTTACACCAAGTACCAATTACATGAGTGTGGCATTTAACAGAGATTACAATGTGTTAGATCTATACTGAAAGGAAAAGAAACGCGACACGGGAATTTCCGCTATATATTATGTATGTACAATATGCTGCTGTTAATGGTACATGGCTACGCAAGATCTTTCCTTTCGGAAAGAGACTAAAACAACATGTAACACAGCAAATAGTATTCCTGCAACGTTTCATTATTGACAGAGTATGCGTTTGGCGCAAACTTAGGATTTTGCAAACTCTTTACGTTAAATACAGTACTGAAATGGCCCAATTTTTCAAAGAGGAACTTAAACATTTATGAATTTCTTGTCACATGTACTGTGATAAAACGTCTACAATACCACTCTAACTGCAACTTTTTTTTTTACAAAACATCTTGGGATTTCCTTGGAATATATATGGAATTAAGTGTGCAGTATATACAATATATAGCGGAAATTCCCGAGTCGCGTTTTTGTTTCCTTTCAGTATATAATCTACCAGCAAAACTGACATTAAATGTGGTGTTGATGACATTAAATGTGGTGCTGATTTCCATACAGACAAGTGATGACTGCGTACCTGATAAGGAGCTGCTTGTACTCGGGGTCCTGCGCCAGGTCCAGCAAGTCCTTGTGTTGGTCCTCACTCCCCTGATCAAGTATATAAACTACATTTAAAATATCTGTAATACATTCACAATGGGTCTGGCTCATCATTTTGGACATTTTATTATATTATTAATAACTTATTATTACCTTGTTTAATATCAGTATTACATAATAAATAAATGACACTTATTAATAATAATTGATAATAGTCCATTATAAATTGCATTTTGTCCCATAAATGTGACAATGGCGCTCAACCAAGCAGCCAAGGATATGCGGCACGTTTAGGCACTTAATATAATTAAGCTTATGTAAATTTATAACTACCTAGTCAGACAAACACAAACAAGAGCCCCAACTAATACAGATGGACACTTCAATGTTGTGTAAATCTTTGTAAGTAATTTCACTTAAGGACCTATTTCCAGCCTATTGTATTTTGAGGAGGAGAAAATGTGTATAGGTAACTGTAAATCACTGTTAGACATACAATTGTATGAGAAAATGGTGGAATTTTGTTTGTTCCAGTTGATGAGGCTCTACCAGCTTTTGTACGAAAACAACATATTTAACATAAAAGTGTTTCATTAGATGTGTTTTGTAAAACAATGAATTATCAACAAAGTTTTGTATTTAGTACAGCTTACTTGATAATTTTCTCCTTTTTTTTTCTTCATCAAATTAAAATTTGAAGTGTATATACTGTTATACTCTAGATATTGTTCAATATACCAATGCTTTTCATAGAGAAAACTTAACTCGGGCCTCAGTATCTACCTGAGCTATTCAATGATCATTTAGACTTGGGAAATATGTCCTTAGTCAGAATCGAGTCACGAGTGTAATAGCATCTTAAAAAATAAGAGGTTGTTTTTGAGAAAAACTGATGTCTACCCCGCACTGCAAAGTTTTGTCAAAATGCAGCAAGCCGTTTAGGAGGAGTAGCTGCAAAAACAAATTAGAAGTAAAAACAAGAGGCTCCAGAGGGCCTGCATCGCTCTACTTGCTATATGGCGTCTGTTGTGGGGAACACAACATTGACATGCACAACTAGGCTTGGTACTGATCATTCCTGTCAAGTTCCACTGAAATCCAGCCAGGAGTTCAGTAAAACTAGTCCAGACAAAGTTTGTGTATAAGGGGCAATAACAGTGTCAAAATTCGTTCAACAAAATCACGGTGATGATATGTGCAACTAGAATTGGTACTGCTCACCACTGCCAAGTGTTGCTGAAATCCAGCCAGGCGTTCAGGAGAACTAGCCTGTAAAAAGTTAGTGTATTCAAACCTTTAAATGGTCATAACTCTGCCAAAAATCATTCAATCGGAACAAGGCGACTAGGTTTGGTTCTCAAATCCGGTCAGTTCACAAGAGACTAGTCTAGATAAAGTTTGTGTATCAAAACCTTTCAAGAGCTATAAACTCCGCAAAAAATCATTCAAACGGAACACGGCGATGACATGCACAACTAGGCCTGGTACTGATTATCCCTGCAAAGTTTCAATGAAATCCGGCCAGGGGATCAGGATAACTAGTCCAGACAAAGGTTGTGTTTAAAAACCTTTAAAAGACCATAACTCTGCCAAAAATCATTCAACCAGAACACAGCCATGACATGCACCACTGATCATCCCTGCAAAGTTCCAATGAAATCTAGGGTTCATGAAAAATAATCCGGACAAATTTTGTGTATTCAAACCTTTAAAGCGTCGTAACTCTGCCAACAATTATTCAACCGAAACACGGTGATATGCATAACTAGATTTGGTACTGATCAGCCCTGCAAAGTTTCATTAAAATCCGACCAAATTCAAGATCAAAAAGATCCCAATCGCGTAAACAATATAAATGTTAATGGACGACGGACGGACGAGACAACTCGCCATCCCAAAAGGGCCATAAAACCAAAGGGTCATAAATCTGTAATCAGCGAACCGGACCAAAGCGTGATATATATGCAAAACAAGACATCATACAGATGCTTCCTGCAAAGTTTCGTCAAAATCCAAAAAGCCGTTTAGGAGGAGTAGCGGCGAAAACATTTGTGACAGACAGACGCAAGGTTTTGTTACAATGGCAACCACATTTTTGCGAATCTACCCAAAAGGGGAGGTGCACAACCACACCCTAACACACAAATTCCTGCAAAAGTTTTGAGTTTGTAGTGCCAGCTGTTATTGAGTTCTTGAGTTTCGGGAAGGATGGACAGACATTTGTAAAGCAATATTCGCCCCCTTCTTTGAAGAGGGGCATAATAATTATAGTTAATATATACTCAACAAAAAAAGAAACGTCCGCTGATATTGATGCAGATTGTCTAGACAGAAAAACAGAAAAAATTAATGATGTTTTAAGAATAATTAGACGGCAGATATTTTTGAAAAGTTCAGTACACAAAGGAGTTAGCCTCCTTTTTGTCAAAACATGCATTTTGGCCACAAAAGAAAACTAAATCTATGAAAATTACCAAACTTTGTCCGAGACAATATTCTCTCTTATATAAAAAGCACTAAAAAACATCACAGATTGTGTAGATGGCAGCTTTTGATTATCAACAATCATCAAATAAGCTCCCTTTAAATTTCCATATCATCCATAAAGATTATTGCTTGGCAAATTTGAAACTGTTTAATGGGTATTTAATACCATTTAAGTGTGCTTACAAGCATCAATCATAGTTTTATTAAAACACTGTTTAAGCTTTTATACGCCATCAAAAACTGGCCTATGGAAATACCAGCAAAAAAGTTGGAAGTTTCTTTTTTTGTTCAGTATAGTATGCATCTGATATAGACCATAGAAAGGTCACTAATCTACGATGTGCATGCATGTATCTAAGATAACTCAGAATACATTATTTAAATGTTCATAGCAAACATCCCTCAGTATATTCTTTCTCTTATTTATCTTCAAGGAAACATTTAGAAATGTTGACAAGAGAAAATGTGGTGTTACAAGAAATGGTGAAACCAGAAAAAAAAGTACATCAGGCCAAGCAATTACTGAGAGACCTTCACTTACCTGAAGCATGCACTTGCTCACCAAATGCACTTTCCATCTATATATCTATCTATCCTGCATCACCCTATTTTTGGTATAAATGTGCAGCATACATAGTAAGCTTAAGGGGTGTGTAGCCTTACATCCAGTATATATCCAGTATATATCCCATATATATCCGGGTTATGGCACTACTACTGTACTAATCATGCACTTAACTCACCTTTCTAGACATCCGTCTCAGTGGAGGCCTCATGCGTTTCTCGCGAGGTAGGATGTCAGACTCTGTGGCCGAGTCTCTATCATCAATATCAGAATCACTGAAGGGCGAGGCTATCTCAGTCTCCCCCGTAACAGATTTCAGGTCAAACATAGACTCCAAAAAGGCCCTCTCAGCATTCAATGGAGAGGGCGAAGGGGACGGTGTTTGCCCATCACCGTACTGTGTACACTGTGTTTGCATGGACACTGAAAACCTAGAATGGCCAAAGAAGTGCAGGGGTACAGAACCCAGGGATTTGGTTCTGCGGCGACTGGCAATTTGAAAGCGGTCCAAGTGCGTGTTGTAAAAGCTATCGCAAGTATTGCTGGATAATATGGGAGAATTTTTGCCTTCAAAAAATGACATGCTTTTTTTGCGGTAAGGTAAATCAAGCAATTGCAATCTACTTACATTGACTACATCTTTATCTTGGGTTAGATCTGCAGAAGCAGGATTAAGACCACCACCACCACTACCAATATAATCTGAAGTGTTATCACCGAGACCCGAAACCTCTGTCTCGGCTTCAACTTTGTCCCCTAGAGAATCCCTCCCTATTTCAGGTTCAGGATCAGCCGGAGAACCAGAATCTTGTTCATCCTTAGCCACGCTAGCTTTTACTTCTGATACTTCTGATACTTGAGTTACAGAGAATCGGCCAAGTTTTGATCTTAAAGGCTTGGCAGAAACGGCATCAGGTGTATGTTCACCATTCGTTGTTCTAGCATTATCCTCTACAGTTTCTTTGTTCATTGTACTTTGTTCAGTTTCAGTTTTTATTTCTGCCTCATCCGTTTTATTTTGAGTACTTTCTGTCATTTTAAGTGGATCCTCCTCCACCTTACTCACTTGGAATCTTAACATTTTAGGATTTAGTCCAGTTTCTACATTATCAGTTGATTTCACCTCTGGAGTTGAATTTTCAGTCTTACTTTGTTCTACACTATGATCGTCACTGTCACTTATTTGCTTATGCGAACCATCAGTTAATTCACTTAGCTTTACACTAGAGTCTGCAACACTGTGGGACAAACTTTCATTTAAAACTGAACTGCTTTGACCCGACACAATGCTTTTTCTGTTTCCATGAAGCTGCTTGATGAGCTCTTTCTCTAAATTTGCTATGCTGTAGTCACCACGATTTGGTAATGGAGACTGTATATCAGAGCCAGAAGATCCGGTCTCGTTCGCATCAAAGTTCATCTGATTCCGGTTTTGTGGTGGAGTCATAGGTGGAGATTCGGAAGGAGCTAACGGCTGTTGCGATTCAGCTTGCTGGTGATGTGGCTGATGATGCTGCTGTGGCAGACTTCCATGTGGTGCCTGCATGTATGGGTGATTCTGCATGATTATATTAGCAGGAACCAGCATTGGGGAGATCTGATTATTCTGCTGAACATTCACCATCACGTAAGGAATCATGTGGTTTGGGTACTGATTGTACTGCTGGTTCATATACATGGAGGTGTCCGTTGAAGAGTATGTAGGAATCATTCCAGAATGGTTGTGACCCTGCTGATGCATGTACATTGGCTGCTGCATCATCGGGAAGTACTGCATCCCTGGATTAAACATTGAATTCGGTGCACTGGGCCTTGTATCTTGGGGCTGTGTGATGGACCCATGGGGCTGTGTGATGGACCCATGGGGCTGTGTGATGGACCCATGGGGCTGTATGGATCCTTGCTGTTGAAGCTGTTGGGCTGCATGTTGGGATGCAGGGCTCAACACAGAGGGGGTGTTTACATGGGGCTGTGCTGGCACTGCCTGTTGGCCTTGATGAAGCTGACTGGACTGCTGGTGTTGTTGATGTTGTTGTGGCTGAGTTTGTTGGGTCTTTTGTTGCTGGTGTTGCTGTTGTAAATCTGGAGCCGAGTGTTGCATTGGTGGTTGCTGTTGTTGACTGTGAGGGGTCTGGGTACCATCATGCATGGGTTGTGGTGGTTTATCAGTACTCAACTGCTGATGTACTTGATGTGGTCCAGGGAATTGTGGCTGCGAGACATCCTCTGATGGCAAAGGACTATGTGGTTCCAATACAGGCAGATTCACACTGGAGTCCAACTGTCCCATGTGACCTCTAGTGACTTTCATCAGTTTCTCCTCCAAGTCACTTATGTTTACAGGCACGCCACGAGTCCTCCCCACTGATCCACCCTTACCTATAGACCTATCAGAGAGGGAGATGTTGACTAAATCCGCATCTGAATGCGACTGCTGCTGAGAGCTAGAAGCAGCAGTTGTAGCAACAGATGGCATGGATGTTGGTATGTTTTCTGGAGAAGCATCTGAGATTTCTGCCAGTTGAGTGGTGTGGTGCATACGGCGATTACCCTCGATATCATCTTCATGAATCTTATCAGCTATCACGTTGTGCTCCAGGACGCGACTGACGACGAAGCTACGTCTCTTGCTCTCAACAACTCTTGTCGATTCTTTCTTCTGAATGTCGGCAGCATTTTCTCCGCTGTTCTGACGAGTTTTGATCGCGATATGTGGCTTTGTCTCATCGGGTCCGTCAGATGTCTCAGCGTCCAACTGCTGCTTCTGTGAAGTAAGAAAAAACGTTTTTATAGTTTCATGTTTAATATCTAAATACTAATCTTATTGAAGTTATGGTTCCCTGCCTAAGGGCTATTTCAGTCAAAGAGACCTGGGACCCCAGTAAGGCAATTTAATAAGCATCTATGTGTGAACCTTATTTTCTTATTTAAGCTGTTTATGAGCAGTACACCATGACGATTTTGACCTTTAACATATAACCCCGAATTTTGGGGTCGGTCAAAAAAATCTCCTTCAACTTGAAACTGGTTAATATTTAAAGGTGTTATGATCATTATACCCAAGGACTTTAAATTTAAATGCCCATTATACTTGAGGACTTTAAAAAACGCCTCGTGTATATACACTAGACGACACTAAGTAGTACTCCCCTTACATTTTATATCGTATCTTTTAAATGGAATGTACAATTTTGGCGAAAATTTTACTACATATCGTATGTAAACTCATCAATATATTTTTAACAAATTCATCAAATAAAATTGAAAATAAATAACCAATTTGATATTCGGATTACATTCAGTCAACGCTTTAAAAAACGTGATAAGTGTAGTTTCAATATTTCTTACAACTTTTTTTTTCTCAAGTTTTTGAATGGCGTCTGTTTAATTCGATGAAGTGAAAATGAGAAGATTTATGCTGATTTTGAAATAGGATGATAAACAACTTTTAGTTTAACTTCAAGACTGCGACATGTCCCTTTAGGACATATAACAAACATATAACAAACAAGCGCATTTTACCTTAGCAGCATCACTGGACTCTGGAACTTTGACATTTTTCCTGGATGGTGTTGGACTAGATGTGGGCGTGTCTACAATGGTCAGGATTACAGCCATGGCAGAATTTGGGTCCTCGTTCACCATGGCGATAGCCTTGTACAGCAGAGCTATCACCGAACTAGACTGTATCTCCTGCAGCAGGTCCTCCGATACCTGCAATAGTAATATCAGATGTTTAACTAGATCTTTGGTTTTATAATGTATACTCCTGCAGCAGGTCCTCCGATACCTGCAATAGTAATATCAGATGTTTAACTAGATCTTTGGTTTTATAATGTATACTCCTGCAGCAGGTCCTCCGATACCTGCAATAGTAATATCAGATGTTTAACTAGATCTTTGGTTTTAAGATGTATATAACTCTTTGAATTATTTTTTGTGTGTCATTAGCCCGAATTCTTATATACTTAATGTATACCCGAATATTTTCCTTTAGCCCGACTACATAAATTAAAAAGAAAATCACTAGCCCGAATGACAGTTTACCAGCCCCGGGCTTCGGGCTAGTGGGTTAATTCGAAGATCGATATAATACAAGTGTTAAAACAGTAATTAACTTTGAAAATATGTCCATGGGCGTCTGGCCACCTTCTCTGTACTTTACTAAGACAGCAGCACTGTTGAAGGCAGTATTGAATCGATGACACATTTACTTTTGGTACAAATGTCTAGTAATCATTTAGATGTATATAGAAAATTTTGAAGGTTCTAGGTCTTTTGATGAATAAAACAAAACAGCTAAACAAATACCTTAACCAAGTTGTGACAGACTGACAGACAGACACAGGAAACACTATACATGCCCCCTCAGCTATCGTGGTGTGGGATATAAGATCTGGACAATGTGTACTTTAGAGTGAAGGAGGAATTAACAGAGACAACTGGTGATTAATTTATTTCTTCACTTGTATTTTCTACTTTATGATGCTAATTTGTGAATATTAAAGTCTGCCCTATGCTAATTTGCAAAATAAAGCATGCTCAAAGAAACACATTTCTCTGCATGAATTAAATAGAACTTAAATATCAGCAAAATACAGCACATTCTATTCTCAAAATACAATCCTTAGCAAATCTTACCAGGCTTTCAGCAATCTCCTCTGGTTTGTCAATCTCCAGAGCAAACTTGAATGTGACAGAATTTTTGTTGGGCAGTTCAAGTAAACATTCCACTTCATCTCCCTCGTAACTCATAATGGTAAGGGTCGGAAACTTGTCAATGGTCTTACGCCGTTTGGTACGTGATTTCCGCTTTCGTCCATCCTCGCGACCAATCGTGCTCTCACTCTCACTGCAAAAGCATGAGGACATGGATGAAGACATTCATGTAACAAAAAGCACCAAAAGTAATGCTAACGCAGGATTTTAAACTTTTACTGCAAAAACCTAACATGGAAAGGGGGATAATTTTGACAAAAGGCATGACAAGAGTTACGTTGCTTATAACACAGATGAACATTTAATCCAAGATTCAGTTTTCTGTCAATAGAATTTTGGAATATGACTTACATTCAAAATTTTAACCAAAAATCTAAGTGGAAAAGGGGATAATTCTGGTAAACTGCATGACAGTTATGGTGCTTGTCATATATAGTTATGTAATAATGATGACCATGTGTGTGACAAGTTTCCAGGTTTTCTGTCAATAGATTTTTGGAATATGACTATTCAAAATTTTAACCAAAATCTAAGTGGACAGACAGAGTTATGGTGCTTGTCACATATGGTTGTGTAATGATGATGAACATGTGAGACAACTTTCAAACCTTTCTAACAATTGGTCTTCGGAATATGATTGTACATTCAAGATTTTAATCATAAATCATAAGTAGAAAAGGGGGATAATTCTGGTAAAATGCATGACAGAGTTAAGGTGCCTGTCACATAATTATGGTTGTGTAACGATGATGAACATCTGTGCCAAGTTTCAAAGCTTTCTGACAATTGGTTTTTGGAATATGACTGTACATTCAAGATTTTAACCACAAATCCAATTGGAAAATGGGGCATAACTCTTGTAAAATTTGTTTGTATGGTGTTTTATGTCACTTTCAACACATGTAAGGTTATATATGACGGTCAATTTTTTGTGGTGGAGGCAGACCACCCACTTTTCCTGGGTAGAACCAGTACTGTACACCTCCCGCCATCCGTAAGAATCAACTTCCTCTCAAGTCGAGCCCCTAGTAAAATGCGTAACAAGAGTTATGGTGCTTGTCGCATATGGGTGTGTAATGATGATGACTGTATATGCAAAGTTTAATAGCGTCTGGTCAAAAGTTATTTGGAATAAGAGTATACATTCAACAGTTTAACTGAAAAATCAGACGGAGATCATTCAGGTAAAATGCATTATTTACATGTTCGTGCATTAGGTTTTGATTACAGTATGTATTGCATCATCTAACTCTCTCGTTTAGCTTAAGTGGAAGCGTGTTCATCTTACCCACATATATAACTTTAGTGTGGCATTGGAATTCAATCCTGCAAAGTGATACTTTTTTTGTAGCGCTATTGAATTCTGCCAGAACATCTCATTTCTGTTTAGTAACTATTCAATATTGATAGTTGTGAATGAATGAATGAATGGTGTTTTACGGCATGTCGACACATAAATAGGTCATATTGTGCGCAAAAACATAGTTGCACAATGTTTGTCAATGTTATTATTTTGTAAGCTAAAGGTTACGACAAATGCAGCTTTAAATGTTGACCCACCGTTCTGGTGATAATTACAAAAAGAACAAACTTTGGGTATGGCTTTGAACTTTTGATCATAATTTCAATGGTGAATTACCATTCTGTTGTGCTCACCTTCCCACATATGACTGTGCATCATCAAGTTGTGTGTATGACAGACTATTCACCAGGGAACCAATCTCTACTGGAGCGCTGCCGGGTATCAGACCTGAGGAACTCTGCTGGGCTGAAGAAATATCCAAGTGACTCAGACCAGAACCCTGAAGTTAGAAAGACGACAAAAAGTTGTAAAAGCAACATAATAATTAGGAAGTTCCAACACTGCCTTGTTAGGGAATTATTATTTATACATTAACTGAAGTTTAAATACGACTCGCAACATTGCATGGGACTTCAGGGCTCATCATTAAAAATGTATCCAATTTTTTCTTTGTGGGTGTCTGTTAATAAATTTGCAAATTTGTCAAATTACGAAAACAACATGGCACGAGATGTTTTCAGCACAGATGGATCTCATTAAGGTTCAAGTAAGTCAATCAAATCCATTGAGACTCATCCAATGATCAACCCTTACGATGCTTATTAATAGTTAACGGGTCCAAGAACAGAGAATATGTAACTGTTCACAGCTAACAAAGGCTTATAAAGAACAGAAATTATTTCTCAATTGCCTGTATCTGTATGTATATCCCGGGACTATAGTTGGCAAATCTGAATGTATAAAGATTGTAAAAACACCTGAAAAAAAGGCGATCTAGTCATCAACAAAAAGAAGCATGGCTTTAGCTTACGGGAACAGTTCCCGGATGAAATTGAACAAAAGTGCAAAACAGCTTACCCAGTTACGAGTCAATACAAGCAGAATACAATCATAAATTTATTTCAGGGAAGAACTGTACGTAAACGGATTATGGTATAATCCAGCTATACCCACACAGGGAAGAACTGTACGTAAACGGATTATGGTATAATCCAGCTATACCCACACAGGGAAGAACTGTACGTAAACGGATTATGGTATAATCCAGCTATACCCACACAGGGAAGAACTGTACGTAAACGGATTATGGTATAATCCAGCTATACCCACACAGGGAAGAACTGTACGTAAACGGATTATGGTATAATCCAGCTATACCCACACAGGGAAGAACTGTATGTAAACGGATTATGGTATAATCCAGCTATACCCACACAGGGAAGAACTGTACGTAAACGGATTATGGTATAATCCAGCTATACCCACACAGGGAAGAACTGTATGTAAACGGAAAATGGTATAATCCAGCTATACCCACAGGCCCAGTCAAAGAATGGAATATCAAAGAACCAAAATCAGGATCACTATCGGAGATACTTTTTTGGCATTAAACATAAAAACTGTGCCACTGGAAATCGTAACTATTTTGGTGTATTAATGACAAATCCCCAGACAGTGTGGGATCAAAATAAAATGCTAAGGCATCACCCAGGACATATATCTTAAAAATACAGAACGACATGACGAATGTGGGAGACTGATGACGTTTCTGCCAACAAAAAAAAACACCAACGCAACAACTGAAATACACAACATGTAACCATGGAATCACAACACGACTTCAAATTGGACACATTGCAATGGTGAAGAATTGACAGTCACTCAACAGGATCTGTCACAAAGTTACCATTTGAAAGAGAGATCAACCTTGTGACAATGTGCATAATTGTGTATTTGCACAGATTTGCGGTCAAGCACTGTTGAAATCAGTGCACTAAATAGTAGCACATCCGGTAAGGTCATGAATGACGGTATTAAATTCTGTTTCTTATGGAAATAGTAATGAGCATTCCGAAAGGGGGTGCGTACAATACAAGGAAACAATAAAAAAACTTTTTTCTTGCATTTTATATGCAGAAAATCGATGTCAGAATGGAGAAAAAACGCCGATGAAAACATCGGGGACGAACAGACAGACATTTGTGAAAGCCATTAATACTTTATTTTTCGTGACTTACTCGCTTTATACAAGCAATTTATTGACTTAATTTGACTTAGAAATGAATAAAGTTTATTATAAAGCTTGTTTTTATATAAATGTTTGCATATTTGTTGTAGAATTTCAATAAATGAGCGAACGAAATTTGGCCCTTGTTTTGTTATTTATATTAGCCGACTTGATATCACGTGATTTCCATGAATTAGACTGGTACGTAGGTACAATTCTGTTCAAATATGTTAAATGCACCATGATAATACTTGCATATTTGTTGCAGAATTTCAATAAAGGATGATCATGTTTTCCCTTTGTTTTGCTGTTATTCGCTATATTGTTTATAAATTTCACAAGTTTTGCAAACTTAGAAATAGCTACAGTACAGACACACTTTAAACACCGGTAGAGTGGGTTATTCTATTTCTATAATCCTTTGAAGTTGACGCAAGTAGCGACACCATCTATTGATATTTCTGAGGATGCACTTTGACACGTCGTGTGACCTTTACCAGCTATTTCCAGTGTGTACAGGTAACGCGTGACACTTGTGATAAGCATTGGTTCCAGTGAATACACAATGTTAGTATAATTGGCGTATGGTTTGCGGTAACCAACGACTTTGTTGTATTTGTTTTAGTAGATGTAATTATCGGATTACAGACAATTATCTGTGGCATTATAATCGGCTCTTTGATGGGATGATACAAGATAGGTACTCCCCTGTAATTATATTGTTCTGGTGTTGTTTTCTTTTGTACGCTAATTTTCGCGATCTGCAGATAGTTGTTGTATCGTATTATTCTGCTTTAATTATTGTGATGCAATTAGAGATTTTTATTTTTTTATTTTTTTAACCTTTTATTTTCGTCGAATGGTTCATCTAGGAAAACTAATATTTTGATGCGTATTATACACGGAAACAACTTTTTTACCCTAGTTTTGAATTCTGAGAAGTGGGGTGCGTAATATACACGGGTGCGTACTATACAAGGTAAAATACGGTATACACAAAGTTTAGTGTGATTATTTGAAAACATAATCTTCATGTGGTTTCAGCAGTAGACAAGTTTACCAGGAATTCAAAACTTTCGTTTTCCAAAAAAAAAAAGCTGGTTAATTATAGAAGACTTCATCAAAGATTATTATCATTATCAATTAAACCACAGAAACATATTGTCAAAGCATATGTCAAAGCATAAAAAATTATCAGGAGGGCTGACAAATCGAATTTTGAAAACGGTTGTAAATGCATCACTGGTGTAGAAACAGAAAGTAAAGCTTGTTTACTGGTTTGTTATCTCAGAAAGATAAAAAGATGTGTTCTGTGGTGTATTTATACCTTGTGAAGTATCAATTTACTCTGTTCAAACATTCGAAATGAAATGTACTACAACAGTATTTATGTTTGGTGACAATAACGGAAATTACTATATTAAAGGATTATATTGCTATTGGTAAAGACATTTTTCAGGCACACAATCTTACTGAAAATTATGATGAAATCTTCAAGTGAAATGAACTACTTGTAAAACTGCAATATTTTATTCAATTAAGAATTACATATCCATTGAGTGAAAGACTTAAAGAATTTAGTACGATAGTGCAATTTTGTGTTCTTCGTTAAAACATTAAATCTAATAATAATTACTCAGTTTTACCGAGTTACTTAAGTCCTAAATGCCAATATGCAATACAGGAAACTGATATATAAATGTAGGTGCATTATCTTTCTTTATATGCATTCTAGAAAATAAAAGCATAACACAAACTTATGATCCTGCAAACAATAATTTTACCATGGTCAAAGACTCAGCAAAGAAAGGTTTGGCTATTTAGAGCACTCGCATGCTCCTGGGTAATACCATTTACAGCACGCGAGTGCTGTAAATGGTATTAACCAGGAGCATGCGAGTGCTCTAAATAGCCAAACCTTTTTTTAAAAGAATAACCTACCTGGTTAGGGCATAAATGCAAAACAAGCTAGAATGCAAAATACCAATAACAATTATGGAAACCTGGAAGTGATGAGTCAATTTCATAAATAAATGCAACTATGCAAAATTTTGAAGCATATCAAATTCGAGAAAGGAAAATGCTAAGTGGCGAGAAACATAAGAAGCACGACTTTCAAGGCCGTGTTTATTTATTGGGAAATTATGCTGAAGGTCATAATTTTGTTTTTGCAGAACAGAATTATTCCACTTAACCAATTTTTGTAAGTATAAAAGGGGCCATAATTTTGTTAAAATAAAAGCACGAGTTATAGATCATTGCTGTATGATGTAAAGTTTCAATCCATTATGTCAAGTCGTTTCGGAGATACAAGCTTACACACAAACTTTAACCAAATTTTTTAAGTATAAAAGGGACCATAATTTTGTAAAAATAAAAGCATGCATGATAGAACCTGGCTGTATAATGTTGTATAATGAAGCCAAATACGTGTGAAGTTTTAATCCATTATGGCTTACATACAAACTTTAACTAACAAGCTTACACAAAATGTAATCAAATTTTCTAAGTATAAAAGGGCCATAACTGTGTTAAAATAAAAGCATCAGTTATAGAACCTGGCTGTATTATGTTGTCTAATGACACTGAATACATGTGTGAAGTTTCAAGCCATTATGTCATTTCAGAGATACAAGCTTACATACAAACTTTTACCCGGACGCAGACGATGATCAAGTGATAACAGCTTTTTTCCTTCTTCGAGAATTCAAGGTAATAAATGCATTGCTTAAAGCTCTATATGTTTATTTCAAAAATAGTTCTTGAGAGCACGAGACACAACTTCCACATAAGTTGCAATCATTCTAAGTGGCCAAAAACCTAATCAAGGCATCGATGAATATTCAAATGAACATTTTGAGACAAATGATAATAGTGAAGCCAAACACAATGGAGGCAATGACATCGCTACTACATGGGACACAACTTTGAATGCCGAGATAAAGTTCTATACATGTATAACAGTAGAAGAAATTGAAAAAGCATTTGAAGACATCGGTTGAAGCTTAAAAAAAATAACAAAAGCAAAATTAATTAACTATTCAATTTTAAAACAAACACACAGAATAACTAGAAATTGTTATTGTCCATGGGACAAAAGCGTATGGCTCCCCCACTCGCCCAAACAGGCATAATTGACAACTCTAGGTCCAACCGTTCTCTATTGAACCGAGATCGTATCCCTGTAACTGTATCTACTATCTGTATCAGTAAGGCCACATAAAAAAATATGTGTGGTTCAGGTAACCCGACCGACTCTATTTTTTTAAGGGGCCGACCCTAAAACTTTTTATGTAAAAATTAAAAAAAAAATAAAATAAAAAAAAAATTATTAAACAAAAAAAAATCAATAGGTGTCATCTACTGGTTATGACCAACCATCCTTCCAAGTTTGAGGACCCTAGGTCCAACCATTCTGTAGTTATTGATCGGACATCGTTTTGATAGTGAAGGTCACCGCAACCTTGACCTTTGACCTAGTGACCCAAAATCAATAGGGGTCATCTACTGGTCACGACCAACCATCCTTCCAAGATTGAGGACCCTAGGTCCAACCATTCTCTAGTTATTGATCGGACATCGTTTTGATAGTGAAGGTCAGCGCGACCTTGACCTTTGACCTAGTGACCCCAAAATCAATAGGGGTCATCTACTGGTCACGACCAACCATCCTTCCAAGATTGAGGACCCTAGGTCCAACCATTCTCTAGTTATTGATCGGACATCGTTTTGATAGTGAAGGTCACCGTGACCTTGACCTTTGACCTAGTAACCCCAAAATCAATAGGGGTCATCTACTGGTCACGACCAACCATCCTTCCAAGATTGAGGACTCTAGGTCCAACCATTCTCTAGTTATTGATCGGACATCGTTTTGATAGACAATGTCACCGCAACCTTGACCTTTGACCTAGTGACCCCAAAATCAATAGGGGTCATCTACTTGTCATGACCAACCATCCTTCCAAGTTTGAGGACCCTAAGTCCAACCATTCTCTAGTTATTGATCGGACATCGTTTTGATAGTCAATGTCACCGCAACCTTGACCTTTGACCTAGTGACCCCAAAATCAATAGGGGTCATCTACTTGTCATGACCAACCATCCTTCCAAGTTTGAGGACCCTAGGTCCAACCATTCTCTAGTTATTGATCGGACATCGTTTGTGACACAGACAGACACGCAGAGAAACAGACACAGACAGACAGAAAGCACAAAATCAATATGGCTCCCCTACCACACGTTGGGGAGCCATAAAAACTCATGAAAATAAGCATGTTAAATTATTTTACTTACGGTAGTTCTAAATTCAGGTATCACCCCGCATCATACAGAATTTGACTTATCTAACCTATTTTTTTTTTAACTGAATGTTGTTTAACGGCTCATCAACACAGTATAGGTTATTTAGAGCCACCCCAGAGAGAGGGGAAAGATACAAAGGAATCCGGGAACCTGCCCTACTCTTATTATCGAATAGATTCCTATGGTTCTTTAACGTGCTCGGAGGATAGACCGATACACGGGACCGCCCGGTTTACGTCTCCATCCGACAGACGAGGCTAAGGGAAAGTGTCTTGCCCAAGAACACAGGGACGGAACTCAGTGGCACTATGGAGGATTGAACCCGGGGCCTCCAGTTACAAATCCGCAGCCAGTAGCTTTAGACATGATATATATAGACTTTTTAAGAGCAAGTTCTGCTTCCTACAGTATGTACCGGTAGTAAAATATGTCATAAATTAACTATTATAGTTTTTATAATTTAGCAAGAAATCACAAGTTACACATCGAAACTGAAAGACTGAACAAAACAGACTGTGTATGTTATGTAATCTGGATACTGGTGAGGAAACATAAAATCAAATACTGTTAGAAGAAATAACTCCAATTATCGTGAATTTAAGCTTGCAACAGACTAAGATGAAATATTGATGTATAAATTGCAGCGTATGTATATGTGAATGTGCATGAGTTTCTCGTGTATATGACCCAAGATATTTGGGCCATAAATGACCCCAAGTTTTACTCTATGGTCAATTATATATCCCTTACTAGTTGCCCCCTTTTGAGCAGCGGGGATGATTGCTCAACCCCACCCACTCTAAAATCTCCTACACAGTGTGTTCCATAAGCAAATTGCCTTATGCCTATCACAACTTATTTTCATTATTTCCCACATTATTTAACTTATTTGTCTGCTGAAGATAAAAATCTCTAAGGAAATCTATGTTAAGTACATCGTGTGTGTTGTCAGACCAGTCTGCAGGTCTGGAAAGAAAATTGCTATTGTTCTGGTTCACTTTAAATTAACTGCCCACTCGGCAGTTTTGTATTGTGTCTGCCAATATCATAACTGGTAATCATATAATGACCAGAAAAAACAGGAATTTTGCAGCCAAGAATTCCAGTCTAATTTAACTACATGGAGTTATATGATTAACAGTATTTGGATTCTAGGAATACAAGATACAATACTAAATATACTCAGATCAAACTACACCTAAAATAATAGCTGTAAGACATAATGAGATATGTTATTTTGTCATACTGCAAAGAAAATTCTCAGGATTTCATTGGTCAATGCGCCGTAGACATGAGCCCATGTTTACGTCTCGAGACGTGAACATAGGACCAACCCCATTACTCAAATACACAAAAACAAAATGGCGACGATAACGTTGCCGATTCGTTTTGGAAACCGCCGATTGTTTCCTTCCTATCGCTTTTCTGCGCTTTCCACTATGTGTAAAAGTCTGAAATAATCGTTAGTGTATTTTTTTTGGCAATTTTACAGATAATAAAACATTAACATAGTGACAAAATCCGCTTATTTTATTAAAAAATCCGCTAAATTTAACGACGTTAGAGCGATGACATCACGAAAGTAAACAACGTCTAGTTTGAGGCACGTTACGGAAAAATTGGCGCAATAAAAATGAAATCGTGTTTTTGGCTTTTTTTTCTTAAATAAATGGTTACAACTTTGAAGTATGACAAATTCGTTATTAGGATTCTTGACAGGGAACATGGGCTCACATTCCCTGCCTGGAAATATATATTCCCCCTCGCCTAACGGCTCGGGTGAATATAATTTCCAGGCAGGGAATGTGAGCCAATGACCCCTGTCAAGAATCCTAATAACTAATAATACTGTGGACTTGTGAAGTGTGAATATAGATCCATAAAACATCCTGTGATATATTACGGCCTGTGTGATATTACAGCCTGTGTGATATATTACAGCTGATATATTACAGCCTGTGTGATATATTACAGCCTGTGTGATATATTATATCCTGTGATATATTACAGCCTGTGTGATATATTACAGCCTGTGTGATATATTACATCCTGTGATATATTACAGCCCGTGTGATATATTACAGCCTGTGTGATATATAACAGCCTGCGTGATATATTACAGCCTGTGTGATATATTACAGCCTGTGTGATATATTATATCCTTCGATATATTACAGCCTGTGTGATATATTACAGCCTGTGTGATATATTACAGCCTGTGTGATATATTACATCCTGTGTGATATATTACAGCCTGTGTGATATATTACAGCCTGTGTGATATATTACAGCCTGTGTTATATATAGCATACATGCTTAGGCCAAACTAGAACTATCACTGAAGGAGATGTTATGTGTATATGAAGTTTGGGAACAACCCATTCAAAATTGTTTCAAGAATGTAATAAAAAAAAATATCACTGTAAGTGACAAATGCCCTCGAAGTCACCTTTGACCTCTAAGTATGACCCTGACATTGGAGCCACGGACCTGGATTCTGTGCGCGACATGTCGTTTGGTCGTGGTGTGCACTTGTGCCAAGTTATTTGAAAATCGCCCCTCTTCGCTTTATGAAAGCGGGGGTATAATAAATAGTATGTGTAGAACCGGTTAAAACTAAATAATAGGGACGGCAGGTCGGTAAAAACTTGAGACTGATTTTTGGACTGATTAAATGTGCCTAGACTTCAAGTATCTTGTTATTTCTTCTACTCTGCTAGTTTATAAATGAACCTAATTTTACAATGCCGTCAAAATGACGATATTTCTCAAATTCCTAAAACCGTGGTCAAGAAAGCCAACATGTTTGCATTAAGATCAGCATCGTCAAAATGCTTTTCTACTCTGTACTGAAGATCCTACAGAGCTGAAGGTGTCTACGAAATGAAATCAACTTTTTCGGAGTAAGTCCCTTTCTGAGAACGATGACTCACCCTTACAAACCTTTTACAGAAAAAATTTAGGGTCGACCCAAAATCTCGAGTCAGTCGGGTATCCAGTACTACACACATTATTTTATTTGGCCTTACTCTGCAGTTTACACGTTCCCCTTTTACCTGTTTTAAATGGGAGCATTATTGTAAAATGAATACAGCCATTTGTGAATTAACTGTCATCTTTCTTTACTAATATTAGTTATCTACTACCTTTTTGTGTGTGGTTTTACTTTAGAAAAAAGCTGTCGTTTCTGTAGCTAACAGTTAATTATCGATGTTAATAATGGAAAAGCCTGGAGCACCTGTTGTTTCTGCTACAGCCGGTAACTATTGATTTATATGAAGTCAGATGTTCCTGGTGGCTCACTAGGAGGCAAATCGATATAAACGACAACTGCTAATCTTACAATGTAATTGAAACATTAATCAGG
>JAWPHD010012162.1:0-78026 GCA_037043455.1 Cyrtodaria siliqua
AAGCTTGTGCTAGAAAGATGTTACGATTGATTCTATTCTATTCTATTAATTTTGTATTCTACAATGAAAACGTCTGCGTAACCACACGGTTCCTTTTAGAGAGATCGGGATAGATGATACATTTTGATTGTTTAGTTTTATGATGTCATAAATGTCAACTAATTGAAAAAATAAATATGCACTATATTTTATCAGGTGAACGCGTCCGCTTCCGGTGCGGTTAGGTCAAATTTTGTTGACAGGTGCGACGAAAATGGACGAAGTTTGTTGCTAGGTCAGGTTTCATTATTTGATTTAAACTTTGAAAGATGCGTACCCAAACAGTCACATAGTTTTCAATCTGTTACTCTATTTAAACAAATTAACAACACCCTCTTTTTGGCTTAAACCGTGTTTAAGGAAATCTTTCCCTGGCACTGCATTGCGTTTCGTACCATAGACACTTCGACCCTATATACTGATAGTTTTAACTCTCAAAACATGTGTCTACATTTGCATATATTCTGCAAAACTATATCAATATATTCTGTGCATAGCAGCATTATGCAAGATCTTCCAACATTTCAAATGATCAGTTAGATGAAAAATAACTTTATCAAATGTTTTACTTAACACACAGGTCTAGGAATCAAGTGGTGTGACAAAATATTTGTGATTAAAGCATTTATTTTTCAAAAACCATAAGGAAATTGGATTTGAAACCTTTACCTCAATGACTGGTATGACATGTTGTTGGTCCTAAAAAAATAATTTTTATTCAACATAAAGCATTGTCGACTTAAAAAAAACTATGAATGGGGAATGAAATTTCCAGAGGTAAGTTTAAAAAATGGGGAAAACTGCATGATTTTAAAAGAAATTTGAGTGGGGAAGGGGGCTTATACAGGCCGCTGCAAAGAAGGGTAAAAAGGCCCTGAGGTGGCACACATTTCATCCCGCATAAACACCCAAATCTCTTCTACAAAAAACTATTAAGTAGCCCATGAATGTTTTGAAACTTCTTTATTATTGTAGGTACCATTTAGTGTGAAGTAAAGAGCACCACTGCACTTAACATTCAATGATGGCAGAGCATCTTCATTAGCAACCATAAACACGATAACTGCATACAACGTTAACACAGCCTCAGTAGTATTCACGGATAAACAAGCAAAATGCAGAACTGTTACAATTCCGGAGAGACTCAGAGAGTCCCGAGGGAGAAGAAGAGTGACGTAGATGACCGCCTCACCAACAAGCATATCCAAACCCTGCAGTTCGTACAAGAGGTGGTCAACGAGAACAAAGTGCTCAAGAAAAAGGTGGAGGAGCTTGAGGTAGAATGACTTGACTGATAGTTTATCTCCTTTAAGGTTGAAAATAACATACTGCGGCTTTAAATACATTAGTTGAATTATTACGTTGGCAATTTCATTTTAAATATTCTCGTTAAACGTTTTGAAATTGAAAATTTGTTTTGTATCAAAAATATGTAGGCTGTTGTGATGCTTAGATATCATTTAGGGATGGTCCTCCCTGACCCAAAACATGGGGAGAATAAAAATAAATAAAAGGGTCACTGCTGGTGGCCTAAAAAAAGAGAAAAAAATATAAATATATTTTGTAATTTCTATTCTCCTACTCTGACAGACTACAATGACCCTTTGGTATGTTGATGGACTTCCGGTATGCATGAACTTATACTTACTTTATTATGTTTTCTTATTTCTCTCACTGCGTGAATTTTTCAATTTAGATCTCGACACATGTCTGTTTAATATACAATTTATCATTTATGATAATGGTGTGGTATTTGCATCAATTAACACTTTTTCTGTCGCTTTAACCATTTGGCATTGGTTAAAACTAAGCTGTCGTTTGAAAATTAAAAAATAAAACAATATTAAAGTGATGTGAAATCTGTTCTCACAACTTTTAATGTTTTCACAGCTTATATGGTTTCACATTGAGCTTTAATTGCTTTTTATAGTTATTGCACCGACCGTTTGTCCGTTCGTCCTTCCGTCATAGAAAAGTCACGTCTGAGCCATAACTTTGAAAGTCCTGAAGGTTTTTTCTACGAAACTTCACACAAACGTTCGCCACAGTGAGAAGGTGTGTCACGTGCATGAATCAGGTCGATACCTCAAAGGTCAATGTCACACTTGGAGGTCAAAGGTCAAATGAATTAACCTTTTCACTTTCTGTAAAATTTCTTATTAGTAATATATGTCAATATGACTTATACGATGGCATGCCATCTATCTGTTCACTACATGATCATGACTATTCCTCCGAAACTTCACATATCTTTCAAGGAAAAGTTCTTATGATGTCTAGCTGGGCTTCCTGAAATTCATTTTACTTCAAAATCCAATATGGCTACCATGCCTAAACAAACTCCAAGATGACTTGCATAGCTAAAAACTAAAACAATACAAATTTGGGATCATAACTCCTCTAGAATCATAAGAATAATTCTTACTGGATTTTTACTATAAAGGTAATTCAGATGTTGATGAGGTTTCCCAAATGGCTGTCAGTGGTCATTTATATTTACATAGGCGTATTATATTGAAAAATCTTGTGAGTGCTATTTCTGCTTGACTTTTATAAGTCTTGACAAAATACCACAGGAACATTTTAGGTGATGTTGTGCTGGTTTTAACTGAAAGTTCACTTTCTGTATAATCGTAGATGGCTTCCAAGGCTAAAAATAGACTTTTAAATTTAAGTTTGTGATCATTTCTTCTCTAGAACTGTAAGTGGTATTGATATGAGACCATTAGAACTCAAGCCAGGTTAAAATTTCAGGAAGATGTTTTGCTCACATGCAGGAGATTTTTTTTCAAGTTTTCCTTTGTATCATATCAGAAACTTCTCTTCCCTATCACTGACATTTGCAGTTTAAATGAGACGTTTTAGACAACTTCTCTCTGTTGCTTGTGCTCTGGACCTTTACTATAGTGATAGTTTTAATTGGTTTTACTTGACATTTTTGTTCATCTAGCATCTAAGATGGCCGCCAAGAGCCATCTTTGCATACGTAAACTTATTTAGAAAAAGTTGTGATAGTTACATGTATTGCTGATTTCTCCTAAATGTTTGGTCAGATCTTTACAAAATTTCATGAAAACATAATCGGTATAGGATGTAGCCCAGTTTGTTTATTTTTTTTTAGTATTCTGAACAGCATACAATTATAACATGCTGCTTTCCTGAGGCAACCCAACTGGTCTGAGACAACCCTTGAATTATCAATAGTTCAACCAGCTCATTAAATTTCTTTTGTGTGGCCCCGTGTGGTTCCCGGGGGCCCCGTTTGGTCACAGGGCAAAGAATAGGGCCACTGAAGATCCCTTTGAAGGGGTAGGCAGAGGGGTAGAATCCCCCCAAATTCATGTTCATTTTACCATTTTTTGTTCATGTTCATTAAAGGTCTTCATCATGATCCCTGCATTGTTTCAGGTGCAGTTCAGGTTCAGAAGGTTCTAGGCCCATTTTCCATATTTTATCTCTATGTACATGGAGGATGAGCCTGGCATGTTCATGCCTGTTAGGTGCCATATAACCTTTCATGTGCGCCTTAAAACCCAATTCAAGTGAATATAGTATGTTCGACTCTGAATCAAGAGGTCACAGGTTCTAGCCTCTATGGCACCACTGGGTTAATTCAATGGGTTCTCAGCCAAGACTCTTCAAATGGGGACATTAACCGTGGGCTGCCCCATTTATCGGAATCTATCCTCTGAGCAAGTTAAAGAACCATAAGAATCTGTTCAATATTAAGAAGAGGGCAGGGTTGTTGAATCCCTATGTATCTTTACCGTCTCTCTGGGGCGGCTTAAAATAACCTAAACAATATATTGATGAGCCGTTAAACAACAATTCAGTTTGGTTCCGGGGCAAAGAGTAGGGCCACTGCAGATCCCATTGGCGAGGTAGGCCCCCCACTACCCCCAAATTCAGGTTCATTTTATATTTTTTTGTTCATGCTCATTAAAGGTCTTCATCATGACCCCTGTATTGTTTCAGGTGCCATCTCGTTCACATCACTAAAGCAGTGGCAGAAAAACAATAAACGTGGCTCCAGCGTAAATGGAGTGTCTACAATAGAATTTGCAGCAACTCTGCAGTTCTGCAGGTGAGAAGGTTCTAGGCCCATTCTCCATATTTTATCTCGATGTACATGGAGGATGAGCCTGGCATGTTCATTCCTGTTAGGCGCCATATAACCTTTCATGTTTTGGTGCGCCTTAAAACCCAATTCAATTTTAAACAAATTCAGTCATTTTCTCGCTGAACAGTGCTTTGATGGTCTTTTACCTCTTGTTTTCAGTCAAATTCAGTGTGATTGCTTTTGTAGTATTTTAAATCAAGCCTCACCAAACTATTCTTCTTCATACTATATCCATATTATATGATGCCATCGTCTATTTTTCCTGTTCTTTTGTTCTGTGGTTCATTTTGATGCTTGGAGTTTTTAATATATTTAAATGCAATGTTCAGTTATTTTTGTTTGTTTGTTTGTAGCCATATTTTATTATGCTTTTCAATGCGCTACAGTGTGTACATTCTGTAAATCTATATTGTATGCTTTTTTATAACAGAACTTAGGGGCTGGGAGTGTAATAACATAATTCTATATTTTCTATAATCCACTAGTTGTATAGACTAACGTCAATGATGATTTGTTAAGGCACGCTTTCTGGCGTTATGAGTTATGTGATAAATAGAATATCACATTTGTGTTCATTTGTTATAGATTTATTAAACGTTTTTATAGTCTCGGCCTGCCAAGACTGTATCATGCATATGTCTTGCGTGCAGATATTGGTCTGGGCAGATTAGGCCAATTAAAACGCCTACTTTTATTCGCGCATTTTTTTCACGCGCATAAAATCGACGTTTGTGTGATGTCATGTTGTAAATAAAGGTACAAAGTCAATTGTTGATGCATCAGTTCAACATATTTGACGTCACTTTCTGCTTCTTTTAAGTTAAAAATAAAAAAATAATATTAAATTAACTTAAAAATATGTTTTTTGAAAGTCTAATAGAAGCTCTCAAAGTCTCGCCAAAATCACCCCAACGTGACTAGCTAGTTCAAATGGTCTATTTTCCCAAGGCCCTGGTTCTTAATCCGTGTAGCATAACGTAGCAAAGAAATCAGAAGCGGGTGACCAAGGCTAACTTTTTTGCAAATATGTGATGCCTCACAAGCTGTCTGATCATCTTATCAGCTTATTTTTGCCAATTATTTTACTTTTGAACTTGGATCATGTTTACAGATGAGCCAGTTGAACTGTGATGAGTTTTATGCCCTTGCTATGTTTACAGATTAGCCAGTTGAACTGTGATGAGTTTTATGCCCTTGCTATGCTTACAGATTAGCCAGTTGAACTGTGATGAGTTCCATGCCCTTGCTATGCTTACAGATTAGCCAATAGAACTGTGATGAGTTACTTGCCCCTGCTATGTTTACAGATTAGCCAGTTGAACTGTGATGAGTTACATTCCCTTGCTGAGGACAGTAAAGAGAAGATCAAGACGATACAGGAGCAGTACTTGAAGCGGGCAGATGAGATCAATGCCATGATGGCTGAGAAGCACAGAGGAGAGGTATGTTGCAAACTGGCCAGACAAACTGAACTTTTTTTTTTTTTAAATCAATCAATGCTCTTGTATGTGAGGTTTTACACTTATGGCTGAAACATATTGTGTCGCCTGAGTAGCATGATGACAGACACTTAGGGATCACTTTGTCTGTCATTTTCTGTTGTCGTCATTCGTCACATGTTAACCTGCAATCTAACCTTGGCCATAGCTGGAAAAGTATTTGACATATGTTCATAAAACACACACGTCTTCATCTTACCTCGAGGAATGTTGTTTTACACATTTCCATTAACTCTGACCTTCATTTTGGCATAGTTAGGCTCTTTTTCATAAAACTTTAACCTAGAACTCACCCAAGCTCATAACTACCTGAAATAAGCACATGGCAGGCAACACGAACATTCCTTGGAGCATTCTTCTAATTATAGTATACATTGAATATACTCTATCTCTACAAATATCAGTTCATAAGTAAGCCTCTAACCCAGATGTGCCTATAGAATAATGTTTGCAGAATGAGAAATAATTATATTGCTTCATGTTAGTACAACGACACTGATTGAAACCATGGGAGAATCTTCGAAGAAGTAAATATAGATTATTTGTTTATAATCCAATAATTCACTGTAATTGATTCTCATGTGTCTATTTCCTTAATAAATTATAACATTTTAAAAAACAAATTGTCTTTGAGATTTGGAAGGAAAATTTTGAACTTTTATTAGAAATTGATGGCATCAAGTCATGCACACTTTAATTGACATTCTGACTCAACATTATTGATGATTAAGGCTCATTTATGTGTTTAATTCCTTCAATATTTATTTTCATTTATGAATTACTTTATGTTGAACAGATGATGCAAGTAATTCACGAAAAACTGGAGCAAGAACAAAAATACAGCGAAAATATTGTTCAGGTAACTTCTATAATCTATTGCCAAAGTCAAAAGGACTTAGTGTGCGTTCATTTGTCAGCTTCGGTTACAGTCTTAAATCTGAGTTATTGGGATGAAACTGTATGTGAAAATTAAAAAACAACAACAAGCTAAATCATTTTTGCATCAAACTAGAATTAAAACGTTAGGAACTGCAAGTTTACTCCCAAACTGCACCACAGATTATCTACATAAAAAAAATGTTCCATTGGTGGGTTTGTGTGAGGCCAGACGTGTCTCTCGCGTACACTTTACGCCCCTGACCTGCATATCATTACTTGATGGCCAGTGGTCAAGTCCATTTTCATGTTTCATGTCCGGTCCATAACTCCGGTGAGACTGAAGGTATTGAGTTGAAATTTGATTTGTGTTTGTATCATCACTAAATGGTGAGTTCCACATCAAATTGGGGTTGTATGTTCAAGGTACTGCTTGAGAGATGAAATAAAAGTTTATTGTTGTGTCCCATACCAAGTTTATTAAGATCATATGTTAAAGGTCAAAGTTGGAGGTCAAGGTCCTGAATTAAGTATGAAACACACTATCTGGTAATGAAACATACACATACCAAGTTTACGGTCATATTTGAAGTTCAAGGTCGGGAGTCAAGGTCCTGAATTAAGTATGAAACGCATCATCTAGTAATGAAACATACACATACCAAGTATATTGTCATATTTGAAGTTCAAGGTCGGGAGTCAAGGTCCTGAATTAAGTATGAAACACACCATCTAGTAATGAAACATACACATACAAAGTTTACGGTCATATTTGAAGTTTAAGGTCGAGAGTCAAGGTCCTGAATTAAGTATGAAACACACCATCTAGTAATGAAATATACACATACAAAGTTTACGGTCATATTTGAAGTTTAAGGTCGCGAGTCAAGGTCCTGAACTAAGTATGAGACACACTATCTATTAATGATACTTAAACATATCAAGTTTATACCGAATGTCTTGGACTGAACACAATAGTTGCATGGTTGCATGTTCAAGGTCAATGTCTTAGGTGAAGGTTATGCAATTTTCATGTTTCATGTCCATTACTCTGTAGCCTTGTGAGATCAATGATGTTTGTAAGAATTATTGGTAGACGATAACTAATTACCTACTTGGTATAAATTAGTGATGTACCGATTAATCAATTGTAACAGATCATCAGTTGCTTAGGCATCCGATTATAATGATCGATTATGAAAGTCTATAATCGATCATCGGTTGAATGTAAAAATGCACTTAATTACTGTTCAAAATTGGAAGTAAACATGATTTTTCTGTGAAAATGCACGCATAAACAAATTTATATCAATTAGAATTATTTTCTGATGAATGGCGATGGCATAAGACACAAGACAGGAAAGAATACATGCTTAATCAGAAATAATTCCAAGTTCAAGGCCTCAAACTCAGATTAACATACTCATGTTATGCTTCATATTGACCAACCGATTATAACCGTTGATTGTTCGGTTACATCCAACTGATAGTAACCGATGATCGATTGCAAATCAGCCGATTGCCCGTCACTAGTATATATACAGAATTGTAGTTATGTTATGTGAGACATGGATTAAGAGGTTTACACAATATATGATTATGACGTCATGAAAATTGCACCCTATTGATGCTTACGATACAAGGCTGTATATATACGTTAATACATTGTTTCAGTTAAAGACAGAGATAGGTCAGTTGGAGTTTACAAACAATGAACTGATGGCCAGGATCAGAGATTTGGCAGCGTCACATGAACAAGTGGAGGTAACTCTTAACTTATGTCAACATTGATTGGGAAAATTGTATCACTTGGATATTGTGGCTTATAGCAGTAAACATATGCTATGAATATGATAGAACTGGAAATTATAAAAAAATATAACTCAGGGTGGAGGAGGGAGCATTATTTTCAGAGTGAATACACATACTTTTGAGTGATTTACAACAGTCATTCTTGTACTAAATTTGATTCTTGCCCCAGACCTAATTTTCAGTCATGTTACTAAAAATTAAATTATTTTGAGTTCATTTGAATTGTTTAAATTCTATTCAATTGAAAAACATACTTGGTGATAAAAGAATGATTGTTGCAATTCAAAAAAATGTAGTTTGAATCAGTATTTTATGTTATATTTCAGCTTCTAAATGCAGAAATTGAAGACTTGAAACGAATAATATCTGACCTGAAGATGGAAGTTGAGGCTCTTCGAGGGGAAAACCAAAACCTCTCTGGTGAAAAACATTCCCAGTTTTCACAAATTCAAAGTTTACAATCTCTCAAAAACCAAAATGAGTCTCTTGCAGAAGATTTGAAAATCATGGCGACTAAAAATGTGGAACTCTCTCACAAAGTGTCGAAACTGCAATCAGAATTAAAAGAATCGTCAACCACAACAGACCAGGTTGAGTTGATAGATAACTTGAAGAATAAACTGTCAAAGCTTCACAAGGAGCGGTCAATCGTGGCGGAAAAAGAGGAATTTTATCTGAAGCAGATTGGAGATTTTAAGTATGAGATAGAAAAGTTGAATGAGAAAGTTCAGGATACCGAGGTTACGAAGGACAGAGTGCTGGAAGAGTATCACAGAGTTCATGCGGAGCTGCGATATTTGAAGAAGAATTACTCCAATAACAGCGAGCACAAAAACTTTAAAGAGTTTGTGAAATTGAAACGTGAGAACGCGTTACTGAAGGAAGAGAATTTGGAGTTACGTCAGTCAGGGACTGGGAAGTTTAATATATCCTCAGCCGGAAGTACAGCAAGCTTGCCAATGTTGCGATACGAGCCCCACACGCCAGTTGTGAAAGTGACAGCAGACAAAAAAACTAAATCGAAAAAGACATTGAGTATTGCTTCAAAGTAATAGATGATGAAATTGAAAAAGTTATGAATAAAACAAATTGAAACCAAAGTTTAGCCCATAGGGATTAGAAGAAAAATGTTGAAAATGCAAATATAATATAATAGCCATCGTACTATTTCTATATGTTTTATGGAATGAACAAGTTTGGTATGGCAATCTGTTAATATTTTTGCTGTAAAAATACCTGTTGAGAAGATTACATTTTAAAACATGAAATTTAATACAGTGGAAAATGGTGGTAAATTAGGGCTTAAAGCAAGAGCACATAACAAACTGGACAATTCAGCTTCATCAAGGTCTTTTAGCACAGTGGGATAGTCTCCCTTTTTATTAATTTATTAAACGAGTTGTATAAATATATATGACGCGAAGCTGTGCCGAGCGTCAATATATCAATTTTATCCAACGAGAATAAATTCAGTAATAAATAGGCATGAATTTGAGATTCTATTTATTACATTACTCCGAAAAAGCCTTTATTATTGTAGCTGCCTATATATAACGTGGTCATATATATGACATTGTATGTTTGTATGATGACGTCGTATGTTGACTCCGTGGCCGAATGGTTCACAACATTGCGTTGTAAACCTTCACCTCTCGCCGCTGCGGGTTCGATCCCACTGGGAGCTCGACTTGTAAGTGACGAAGTGTCGATTCTTACGTATGGCGGAAGGTGTACAGTACTGGTTCTATCCAGGAAAAGTGGGTGGTCTGCCTCCACCACAAAAGAAACCACATTCATATATAACCTTACATGTGTTGAAAATGACGTAAAAACACCATACAAACAAATACAATACCGAGCAATGGAAATACCTCGTCAATTCCCGTAATTTGGTGTTTTGAATATCTTAGTATCTTTTAGGAAAATGCTAACTTTGTATAAATAATTTGATGACCAACAACGATTGTTCTCCATTTTTACATTCCGTTTTGCTTAATATACTGCCTTTTATACCTGTTTTTGTTATAGTTTTACAAAATCTGCATTCATGCCATTCCCATTAATTTTCTGAGAAGAAAATTTAAAAATCTTTTACACTGTGTGTTCCTTTTGTGTCTTTTATGAATAAGGGGCAGGGTCCACACAATTGATCAAATAAGCGTAGCTAGCTTCTTAATGGGTAAAGGTAAAAATATGTGAATTGTAAGCCTTAATATGGTTATAATGATATTGACCCATTATTGAATACATGTGTTACATACACAGACATGTCACAAACTATGTTTAAAAGGTCACCGCATATGCAAATGTGGAAATTTGGCTCCATCGTAAATGGAGTGCCTACTATAGAATATGCAGCAACTCTGCAGTTCTGCAGGTTAGAAGGTTCTGGGCTCATTCTCCATATTTTATCTTGATGTATGTAAATGGAGGACATGCCTGGCATGTTCTTTCCTGTTTGGCACCATATAACCGTTCATGTGTTGGTGCGCCGTAAAACCAATTCAGTTCAATGTTTTAAAGGTTTGTTTTCCTATTTCTATGTTTTAAGCTGATAAAAAATAAAATATATTGTCCATTTTGGATTTTTTTCCTTTCCAAATGGGAACAAGTGGTACTTTGGGATTGGCCAAACATACTGTGATACTATTAAAGTTGTTATAGTGACAAATGCTTGGTCTTTATTTATATCATTATTATTATTATTACATTATTATTATTATTACATTTTTTAAAACGTGTATGGAAAATTAAATAATCTGTGATACATTTTAGCTTTTATTTTGTAAATGGCAAACTTTGGTTAGAAGGTTCTAGGCACATTCTCCATATTTTATCTAGACGTAAATGGAGGATGAACCTGGCATGTTCATCCCTGTTTGGCGCCATATAGCCTTTCTTGTGTTGGTGCGCCGTAAAACCCCAATTCAGTTCAATTGTTTTTAAAAATACTGCATGTACATGTATTTCTTCTTGGTTTAGCCTGGGTTTAGTCATTAATATATACTGAAAAAATAAAGTTTAGCAAGCCCTTATGCACATCTAGCTTAAATAAATGTAATGTTATTTTATATTGTGAAGTATTTTAAATCATCGGCATGACTTAGGTTGATCTTCTTTTTCACTTACTTTTTGTATTCCAATGTAAGTTTCAGAGTTACCTCCCATTTAGTTAAAACATACTATTTCACATTTAAAATACAAATAAGCTAAAGAACAAGATTAAACATTACAAAATAACTGTTATGGGTATCAAGTTATAAAAAACGCTAAAACAATCGACAATTTCCTTTTATTATAAAGATATAGGGAACCAAAGTTTACCATTTGTGAAATTACCTCCCTTTATATTGAAGTAAGAGCAAACTTATAATTTCTGGAAAACATGTAGATTACCACATGTTGCTATTATTTCGTATGTTTCTTTTGAGACTTATTCCCTTAATATAACTGATAATTATGTAAGTTATAATGCCCTTAACCGCTTTTACTTGCTAAACTTATTTTTATCAGTATATATTAAATACTCTATATTTATATTAGTTCATGGTAATTTCCTTTTAAATGTATTGTGGAAATTTAGCTCCATCGTAATGGCGTGTCTACTATAGAATTTTCAGCAACTCTGCAGTTCTGCAGGTAGGATGGTTCTAGGCCCATTCTCAATATTTTATCTTGATGTAAATGGAGGATGAGCCTGGCACATTCATTCCTGTTAGGCACCATATAACTTTTCATGTGTTGGTGCGCCGTAAAACCCAGTTCAGTTTAGTTCAATGTTTATTATGTTTATTATGCAGACTTTCTTATTTCATTTTATAACAACAGACTGTAACCCAGGCTAGCATAATGCCTATAACTTAAGAGATATCCATGCTAAGATTTTCAATCTGGGACAGTATGTGAGTGTTTTTACTGTCTGAAATTTCGTTTTACGCCGACGCGGTAGCGGAGCCGTAAAACGTAATTTCAGACCGTAAAACCCACCACATACCGTCCCAGATTAAAAATCTTAGCATGGTTATCGCGATTCTAATGCTTTTCCATTCACATGCTACAAATATAAAATGAAATCATACATACACACTTGTTTTTCTATGAAAATCAAATTCATGGATGCCAGCATTTTGTTGACGTCATCCAATGGCGTCGTTTGTATCAACGTTATTTGACGTCACATATTTTTCAGACGGTAAATCGGGGGTTTTACGGTCGCAACTTTGAGAGGTTAGCCAATGTAGCAACGTGTTACATAATAGTTGCATTAGAATTGACAATTATCTGTTTTATTATTTGTTTGGTGATGTTCAGTTTCATTATATATTTTATTTTCAGGTGGATATTATTAGAGGATGTTTTTGTTTCAAAATACCGTGCAATTTTTAAAGTGCATCAAATGTTCTTCATTGTTTTTCGGACTATCTGTTATGTCCGTAAGTGTGGCAGCTTCACTTGTATTGTGTGAACCTCAGATTACTTGTACATCTTGGAAAAATCTAACGTGTAAAAATTGAACATGGTTGTAGTTGATTACGTCCTGCTTCTTTGTCAATATAGCATTTATGCAAGATTTTGTTAATCAAACACAAAACAAATTTAAATAAAAAAATGCATTGATGCTTTGTGACATCAGAACTGTAGATAATTTTTGACTGCAATGAGTATTTACTCATCAGATTCGAAATGAATGAGTAGATCTAACAAGAAACACTTTCAGAGTAAAAAACATTTTTAACTAGTTCATGCTTCCAAAATGGATGTGAATCCATTTAATAAATTTTAAAAGAGACAACCACTCTGATTAATTGTACCGGTATGTTGAGTAAAAGGAAACACTGTATAGCCTTTGTTTTTAATATAAGAGTTAGACCCATACTTAGAACAATTTTCATCGTATAAATATGGAATAAACTGTTCTACAGGACAATACATACAAATATAATACTCATGATTTTTAAAAGTTTAGAGTATTTGTAGTACCTTGTTGAGAAAAGTACATTCAGTTTTAAAAAACTGAGTGTTTTTGTTGAAAAAGTATGCGTAAAATACTCAAAAACTCTGAGCAATCAAAATTGATTAAAGAAGGTGGAGGCATTGGCAGTAAGTGACACTTCAAGGGCAAATTTCCCTGTGTGGTTGCCGGGGTAGAATACAACCACTGCAATCTCACAAACACACCGTCACATGCAGAGGGGTAGGACCCACCATTCATATTCATTTTGTGATTTTTTTATCATGCTCATTCAAGGTCTTTGTCATGACACCGCGTATGCAAACGTGGAAACGTGGCTCCATCGTAAATGGAGTGTCTACTATAGAATTTGCAGCAACTCTGCAGTTCTACAGGTAAGAAGGTTCTAATCCCTTTCTCCATATTTTATCTTTATGTAAATTGAGGATGAGCCTGGCACGTTCATTCCTGTTAGGCGCCATATAACCTTTCATGTGTTGGTGTGCCTTACAAGCCAATTCAGTTTAATTCTTGGCAATTTGTAAATGTCCAGCAGTGAACGATAACAACAACTGTCCATCTTGCAGCTGTCCAGACTGTTTTTGTATAATTATGTTGATTATATATCTATGTTAATTAACCGTCCACATAGAAATGATTTAGATTGCGTTTGTATTATTTTCAAGTTTGTGCAATAGGACTAGTCTAGATGAGTGATTTGCAGGCACCGACATTTAAATTCAAAAAAATATCTTAATAAGGTGTTATATGTTAGCTTGTAGTTGCTACTGTATGTTTAAGTTTTTGTTTGTTTGAATGGTGTTTTATGTCATTTTTAACACATTTTAGTCCCCGTGTGGTTGCCGGGGTAAAATACAACCACTGCAAACACACCGTCACATGCAGAGGGGTAGGACCCCACCCCACACCCCATTCATATTCATTTTGTCATTTTTTGTTCATGCTCATTAAAGGTCTTCATCATGACCCCGGCATTGTTTCAGGTGCCATCTCGCTCACATCACTAGAACAGTGGCAGAAAAACAATAAACGTGGCTCCAGCGTAAATGGAGTGTCTACAATAGAATTTGTGCAGCAACTCTGCAGTTCAGGTTGAGAAGGTTCTAGGCCCATTCTCCATGTTTTATCTTGATGTACATGGAGGATGAGCCTGGCATGTTCATTCCTTTTAGGCGCCATATAATCTTTCATGTGTTGGTGCGCCTTAAAACCCAATTCAATTAAAAACACATTTTAGGCCATATATACCGGTCGATTTTTATTGTGGTAGAGGCAGACACTATTCCTGGGTAGGTAGAACCAGTACTGTGTACCTCCCGCCATCCTTGTTTAGGTTTTTGAGATATATTAAAGTGTTATGCCATGATTTTCAACTTAATTTTGTGGGTTGTTTGGTGGGAAATGGAAACAATTGTGACTTTCTACTTTCATGCACAAAACACACTTTTTTTGTACTCCGTCATAACTCATTCAGATGTGATATTAAATATAATATTAGCCTTCTCTATGTTTATTGATTTATTTCAGTTTTGATTTCTGTAAGATATGGGGGATTTTTTATTTAATTTCATAAAAAAAAGAAAAAGAAAAATATTTTTTTTGTAAGGGTGTGTTTATGATGAAATGTTTTACTTCTGTTGATACGTTATGAAGTAAACATTATGATGTAGTAGTCCTGCCAGTTGTGCTGTTTCGATTAATCTATTTGATCGAGCATCGGACAGTTAAGCCTTTTTTCTGGATAATCAATTACAATTTTTCATGATAGAGTTTACTCAGATGTTACAAAATTATTTTATTCTCTTGTAATAAAATGTACAAGAAAATGAAATCAGCTTTAGTTTTGCAACAAGTAATCATATATATCTAAACGGGTATCTTAATAAAGTCTTCGTCAGTTTCATTCAATTGTTTAATGACCAGAACGTACTTGAAATATGTTTCTTTTCTTCATTATAGTCTGAAAAAGGCTTACAATGGTGCCTTATATGGAAGCCATGTTTAAATTATGAATAATCGATCATCGGTTGGTTGAAAACTCTGATGATCGATCATGAATTTTCAACCGATTCCCAACACTACCTGCCAGTATTATTAGCTCAACCTTTTAAAGAAAAGGCAAGCTATTATACTAGCCATGGTGTCTGTGTCAGTTTATCTTTTATGTTAAAGGGAATGTAGCGACACAGCCAACCAAGCTCTGTTATTGAAAGTTCTGCAAATATGGGGAAAAGGTGAAAGATTTATCAAAATCGGATGATAAACAAGAAAGATATGACATTTGAAGGTTTTTCTAAAACGGATATGGGAGCCGCCATTTTGAGAACTTTGACATCATAGTTCCAAACAAACTTCCAAATTACCATATATGGAATATTGACAAATATCATTTAAAGTAAAGAAAATCACTGCAAATGAATGCAAAATCCTTTACTGTCATATAAAGCATTGTTGCCATTAAGTATATATATATTTCATTCAGTGAAACTTTACACATGTATTCTCTTTTGTAAGAGAAACTCATACAGACAACATAGCGTGGTCCGAGTATTAACTTTCATACCCCATCCAACCCCAGTAGCGAAAACGGGGTTGGCTGGGGTATGAAATAAAACCTTAATTTCGACTTTAAAAGTTTGCATATTGTAAAATTAAAACATTTAATAGGAATTTTAAACAGGTTACCACATTTTTTCAGTAAAAAATGTTTTTAAACTTGTTTGATTGTCGAAATATGGAATTAAGTCAGGACCACGTAATGAAGTGCCATAACCCTGTTATGAATTTCAAAGAATTATGCCTGTGAATATTTCAATGTCTGGGAATTGAAATTGCACGTTAAAGAACCATAGGAATCTATTCGATAATAAGAGTAGTGCAGGTTCCCGGATTCCCATGTATCCTTCCCCTCTCTCTGGGGCGGCTCTAAATAACCTATACTGTGTTGATGAGCCGTTAAACAACACTCAATTCAATTTAATTCCATTGCCTCAGTAATTACAGAGTTATGCCCTTTGGAATAGTAAAAATTCACAATGTTTATGTTGTCCGGAATTGGGTAGTTTTTATCCAGTCTTCCTCAAACTTGGGCAAATTGTGTATGGGCACAATGTCTCGATCAAGGTCATTTTTCAGACCCATCGCCTCAGTAATTATAGAGTTATGCCCCTTTGAAAAGTAAAATCCATTAAATTAATGTTGTCCGGACTCCCAACTTGGGTAATTTTATCCAATCTTCTCCAAACTTGATCTAACTTGATCAAATTGTGTATGGGCATAATGTCTTGGCCAAGTTCGATAATCAGGCCATCGTCTCAGCAATTGCCGAGTTATGGTCCTTGGATTAGTAAACATTCACGGAATTAATGTTGTCTGGACTCTAAATTTGGTATTGTTATCTTCTCCAAACTTGGTCAAATTGTATAAAATAGAACTGTTTGCAATATTCTGTGAGTCCCATTATTCAAAGACATTTTCCTTATTAACATTGGAAGCTTGAAATACGGAGGACACTGGTTCACGCCTCACCAGCACTTTGTCCGTTTGTTTCACCAGTTTCGTCCGTGTGTTCTTGGGCAAGACTACACTTTCCCTTCGCCTTGTCTAGTAATATACTCATCAAAATAATTTAAGGACCGCAAAAATGAACCTTAATATGTACCTAATTTTAAATATTTTACATTTCATATACATATAAGAAGTTGAAACCTGTATTTGTAACATAACAATTGTAGAAGATATTCAAAATGGCGGTAAATCGTTCAATAACAGCACTTTTAAAAATGACCAAAATCTAAACATTGTCCTTAAATTATTTTGAGGAGAATATATACCCCAGTAAACATTAAATGGACACTTGCCAGTCTTGATTAAATCCATTACTCAGATACCAAAAACCATACAGTTTTCAAACTTCATACACATTTACAACTACATGATGACAATTACCCCATGATGACAATTACCCCATGATGACAATTACTCGTTCCTGCCAAAAGCTGATAAATATGAATGAGCTTCACCTACTTTTCGCATTTCGTTAATTTCATAGAATTTTTAAATTCTTGTCTTGATTAAGACCTTTTAACTCAGAGGCCAGAAGCCATAGTCAGCTTTCAAGCTTCATCCACTCTCTCATCTACATGACAAAACTCCGTTCCTAGAAAAAGAAGGTCACTGTAAATGACCTTTGTTCGTTTAATCTATTCTAATACATACAGCTTTCCAACTTTAAGACACTTGCATCAGACACACATTTACATCACAGCAACATGTTCAACCCGTAAGTAGGTCAATGTGAATGACCTTCACCTGATTTGACATCCTTTGTTCACTTATTTCATTTCTTACACAATAACAGCCATAGTTCATCCTCACTATTTACACATGCATATTCATGACATCAAGATGTTGCCTCAAAAGGCAGGTCAGTGTGAATGACCTTCACCTACTATTCATATTTACAGTCAAGTTTTCGGTTACTCCATTACTCACAGGGCATTCATTTGTCCCATGAACTCATTTTGTAGTTCTTTATATTTAGTGATTTTATCTCCTGCGGTTTATTTATTTGAAAATGTGCTATAGTCACTAGTATTTTGCTGTATCAATGTTATATTAAACATATGTACTATACGCACAAATAAATAACAAGTAACATACTCGTTCTCACCTGCCTTGTTTATTATATTTTATATTGTTAAGTTGACAGTAGGCAAATCAAATGGTTACCTACCTACCTACCTACCTACCTGCCTGCCTGCCTGCCTGCCAGCCAGTCAACCAACCAACCAACCAACCAACCAACCATCTTGTCAGTGAAGACCATGCATCTAGTCAATACAACCCTTGTATCTAGTCAGCACAACCCTTGTATCTGGTCAATATAGCCGTTGTATCAAGTTAGTGCAACCCTTGAACCTTGTCAGTATAGTTCATATATCTAGTCAATATTGCCCTTGTATCTAGTCAATACAACCCATGTATCTAGTCAATATAGCCCTTGTATCTAGTCAATACAACCCTTGTAAATTGTCAGTATATCTCATATATCTAGTCAATATAGCCTTTGTATCTAGTCAATACAACCCTTGTATCTAGTCAGTACAACCCATGTATCTAGTCAATATAGCCCTTGTATCTAGTCAAAACAACCCTTGTAAATTGTCAACATAACCTTTGTATCTTGTCAATACAGCCATTGTATCTTGTTAGTATAGCAAATGCATCTAGTCAATACAACCATTTTAATACTATCTAATCAATACAACTATTGTATCTAGTCGTATAGCCTATGTATCTAGTCAATACGACCCATGTAATATAGTCAATACAACTGTTGTATTTTGTCAGTATAGACCATGCATCTAGTTATTAAATACAACCCACGTATCTAGTCAAAACAACCCTTTTATCTTGACAGTATAGCTCATGTACCTAGTCGATGCAACCATTTTATCTTTTCAGTATACCCATGTATCTAGTCAATACAACACATGTATCGAGTAAATACAACTCATGTATCTGGTCAATACAATCCATGTATCTAGTCAATACAACCCATGTATCTAGTCAATACTACCCTTGCATCTAGTCAATATAACCCATGTATCTAGTCAATACAACACATGTATCGAATAAATACAACTCGTGTATCTAGTCAATACTACCCTTATATATCTAGGCAATACAACCCATGTATCTAGTCAATATTACCCTTATATCTAGTCAATACAAACCTTTTTAATCTTGTAAGTATAGCCCATGTATCTATTCAATACAAGCCAGGTATCGAGTCAATGCAACTCTTGTATCTAGTCGATACAACCCATGTATCTAGTCTAGTCGCCCCGTGTGGTTCCCGGGGGCCCCGTTACAGGGGGCCACGTTTGTAACGGGGCAAAGAATAACGCCACTGCAGATCCCTTTGGAGGGGTAGGCAGAGGGGTAGAATCCCCCCAAATTCATGTTCATTATATCATTTTTTGTCCATGTTCATTAAAGGTCTTCATCATGATCCCTGCATGGTTTCAGGTGCCATCTCGCTCACATCAAAAGGTCAATGGCAGAAAAACAGTAAACGTGGCTCCAGCATAAATGGAGTTTCTTCGATAGAATTTGCAGCAACTCTGCAGTTCAGGGTGAGAAAGTTCTAGGCCCATTTTCCATGTACATGGAGGATGAGCCTGGCATGTTCATGCCTGTTAGGCGCCATATAACCTTCCATGCCTTAAAACCTAATTCAATTCAATTCCGTGTATCTAAATACTACCCTTGTATCTAGGCAATACAACCCATGTATCTAGTCAATACTACCCCTGTATCTAGTAAGTAATACCCTTGTATCTAGTCACTGCAACCCATATATCTAGTCAATACTACTCTTGTATCTAGTCAATACAAACCGTTTTATCTTGTAAGTATAGCCCATGTATATATTCAATACATGCCAGGTTTCGAGTCAATACAACCCATGTATCTAGTCAATGCAAGTAGATATAAAACTCGAACAGGAAAAGTAGTATTCAATGACGACAGTCCACCACAAATAAACATAAACAAAGAACAACTTTAAAGATGAATAAAAAGCAAAAGGGTTGACAATAGAGTTACCGCCTTGGATGAGATTCTACGATATAATTTGCAGCAACTCTGCAGATCAGGGTGAGAAGGTTTCTCGGCCCATTTTCCATATTTTATCTCGATGTACATGGAGGATGAGCCTGGCATGTTCATGCCTGTTAGGCGCCATATAACCTTTCATGTGTTGGTGCGTCTTAAAACCCACTTCAATTCAATTCAATTGGATCGGTCAGTGGCAAAAAAGGCAAACCTCACTCTTACCCTGTTGTCATCCCCACAAAAAGTGACAATATAAATAAAGATATCCCCGCCAGATTATAATCTCTAACAAACAATGCAGCATTAATAGGCAATATAAGTAAACACATGAATGACCATGTATCAGAATATAAAAAAGCCTAGAAAACCACAAAGTAAGTACCCGATGACTTGGCAGAAGCCGGAGCAACAAGGGAACAAACCGTTAAGGGTACGACAAGACAAGATTAAAGACAAACATCAAACGCTACCGTACTATACGGGTTTAGGTAGACGTCATCATAGGGTCCACAATCTGTCCGGTCAATCGCACAATCAAAGAGGAAAGCATTGTGGCGAACTGTAAATAGGTCAACCATTTAACATGCAATGCGTTGCAAAATGATAGGGCAATAACCTCTTTTGATAAACTTTTTAACAAGTTTAATAAAGATTGTATGAAAGTGATTATGATCAAGTATCTTACGAAGTTTGTAAATCACATCATCAGAGAAGTCAGGTTGTAATAGCCCTTGTCGCAGAAGAGTTCTTAAATTACTTTTATATTATAAAAGTAGATCAGTGTTACTTTAATAGAATTTTGCAAAGGGTTTTTCGAAGTTTATTTTAAAGGTAGCCCGGTTGGTGTAGCTTTTAGCTCTACTACTGGTCAAAGACCAGCAGAGCTTATGGGATGACGAGTTGTCCGTCGTCCGTCGGACGTCGTCTGTCGTCCGTCGTCCGTTAACTTTTTCTCGTTAAGACGATAGGGCCTTCAATTTTTATCTAATCCTTACCAAACTTTAACAGGTTGTTAATATCAATGAAAGCTCAGACAAGTTCGAAAACCAGCTAGATCGGACCAGTATCGGCGGAGTTATGGCCCTTGATTTAGTTAAAAATGCGGGACTTCATTTTTCATCTGATCTTTACCAATCTTTACCAGATTGTTAATGTCAATGAAAGCTCGGACAAGTTTGAAAACCAGCAAAATCGGACCAGTAACAGCGGAGTTATGGCCCTTGATTTAGTTAAAAATGCTATATTTTGCCTCGTTAAGACGATAGGGCCTTCATTTTTCATCTGATCTTTACCAAACTTTACCAGATTGTTAATGTCAATGAAAGATCGCACAAGTTCGAAAACCAGCCAAATCAGACTAGTAACAGCGGAGTTATAGCCCTTGATTTAGTTAAAAATGCTAAATTTTGCCTCGTTAAGACGATAGGCCCTTCATTTTTCATCTGATCTTTGCCAAACTTTAAAAGATTGTTAATGTCAATGAAAGCTCGGACAAGTTCGAAAACCAGCCAAATCGGACCAGTAACAGCGGAGTTATGGCCCTTGATTTAGTTAAAAATGCGGGACTTCATTTTTCATCTGATCTTTACCAAACTTTACCAGATTGTTAATGTCAATGAAAGCTCGGACAAGTTTGAAAACCAGCAAAATCGGACCAGTAACAGTGGAGTTATGGCCCTTGATTTAGTTAAAAATGCTATATTTTGCCTCGTTAAGACGATAGGGCCTTCATTTTTCATCTGATCTTTACCAAACTTTACCAGATTGTTAATGTCAATGAAAGATCGGACAAGTTCGCAAACCAGCCAAATAGGACTAGTAACAGCGGAGTTATAGCCCTTGATTTAGTTAAAAATGCTATATGTTGCCTCGTTAAGACGATAGGCCCTTCATTTTTCATCTGATCTTTGCCAAACTTTAACAGATTGTTAATGTCAATGAAACCTCGGACAAGTTCAAAAACCAGCCACATCGGAACAGTAACAGAGGAGTTATGGCCCTTGATTTAGTTAAAAATGCTATATTTTGCCTCGTTAAGACGATAGGCCCTTCATTTTTCATCTGATCTTTGCCAAACTTTACCAGATTGTTAATGTCAATGAAAGATCGCACAAGTTTGAAAACCAGCCAAATCAGACTAGTAACAGCGGAGTTATAGCCCTTGATTTAGTTAAAAATGCTATATTTTGCCTCGTTAAGACGATAGGCCCTTCATTTTTCATCTGATCTTTGCCAAACTTTAAAAGATTGTTAATGTCAATGAAAGCTCGGACAAGTTCGAAAACCAGCCAAATCGGACCAGTAACAGCGGAGTTATGGCCCTTGATTTAGTTAAAAATGCGGGACTTCATTTTTCATCTGATCTTTACCAAACTTTACCAGATTGTTAATGTCAATGAAAGCTCGGACAAGTTTGAAAACCAGCAAAATCGGACCAGTAACAGCGGAGTTATGGCCCTTGATTTAGTTAAAAATGCTATATTTTGCCTCGTTAAGACGATAGGGCCTTCATTTTTCATCTGATCTTTACCAAACTTTACCAGATTGTTAATGTCAATGAAAGATCGGACTAGTTTGCAAACCAGCCAAATAGGACTAGTAACAGCGGAGTTATAGCCCTTGATTTAGTTAAAAATGCTATATTTTGCCTCGTTAAGACGATAGACCCTTCATTTTTCATCTGATCTTTGCCAAACTTTAACAGATTGTTAATGTCAATGAAACCTCGGACAAGTTCAAAAACCAGCCACATCGGAACAGTAACAGAGGAGTTATGGCCCTTGATTTAGTTAAAAATGCTATATTTTGCCTCGTTAAGACGATAGGCCCTTCATTTTTCATCTGATCTTTGCCAAACTTTACCAGATTGTTAATGTCAATAATACCTCGGACAAATTCGAAAACCAGCCACATCGGACCAGTAACAGCGGAGTTATGGCCCTTGATTTAGTTAAAAATGCTATATTTTGCCTCGTTAAGACGATAAGGCCTTCATTTTTCATCTGATCTTTGCCAAACTTTACCAGATTGTTATCGTTAATGAAAGCTCAGACAAGTTCGAAAGCCAGCCAAATCGGACTAGTAACAGCGGAGTTATAGCCCTTGATTTAGTTAAAAATGCTATATTTTGCCTCGTTAAGACGATAGGCCCTTCATTTTTCATCTGATCTTTGCCAAACTTTAAAAGATTGTTAATGTCAATGAAAGCTCGGACAAGTTCGAAAACCAGCCAAATCGGACCAGTAACAGCGGAGTTATGGCCCTTGATTTAGTTAAAAATGCGGGACTTCATTTTTCATCTGATCTTTACCAAACTTTACCAGATTGTTAATGTCAATGAAAGCTCGGACAAGTTTGAAAACCAGCAAAATCGGACCAGTAACAGCGGAGTTATGGCCCTTGATTTAGTTAAAAATGCTATATTTTGCCTCGTTAAGACGATAGGGCCTTCATTTTTCATCTGATCTTTACCAAACTTTACCAGATTGTTAATGTCAATGAAAGATCGGACTAGTTTGCAAACCAGCCAAATAGGACTAGTAACAGCGGAGTTATAGCCCTTGATTTAGTTAAAAATGCTATATTTTGCCTCGTTAAGACGATAGACCCTTCATTTTTCATCTGATCTTTGCCAAACTTTAACAGATTGTTAATGTCAATGAAACCTCGGACAAGTTCAAAAACCAGCCACATCGGAACAGTAACAGAGGAGTTATGGCCCTTGATTTAGTTAAAAATGCTATATTTTGCCTCGTTAAGACGATAGGCCCTTCATTTTTCATCTGATCTTTGCCAAACTTTACCAGATTGTTAATGTCAATAATACCTCGGACAAATTCGAAAACCAGCCACATCGGACCAGTAACAGCGGAGTTATGGCCCTTGATTTAGTTAAAAATACTATATTTTGCCTCGTTAAGACGATAAGGCCTTCATTTTTCATCTGATCTTTGCCAAACTTTACCAGATTGTTATCGTTAATGAAAGCTCGGACAAGTTCGAAAGCCAGCCAAATCGGACTAGTAACAGCGGAGTTATAGCCCTTGATTTAGTTAAAAATGCTATATTTTGCCTCGTTAAGACGATAGGCCCTTCATTTTTCATCTGATCTTTGCCAAACTTTAACAGATTGTTAATGTCAATGAAACCTCAGACAAGTTCGAAAACCAGCCACATCGGACCAGTAACAGCGGAGTTATGGCCCTTGATTTAGTTAAAAGTGCTATATTTTGCCTCGTTAAGACGATAGGGCCTTCATTTTTCATCTGATCTTTGCCAAACTTTATCAGATTGTTAATGTCAATGAAAGCTCGGACAAGTTCGAAAACCAGCCAAATTTGACCAGTAACAGCGGAGTTATGGCCCTTCATTTAGTTAAAAATGCTATATTTTGCCTCTTTAAGACTATAGGGCCTTCATTTTTGTCTCGCCTTTTCGAAACAAAAAAAGAGACATAGGTGTTGCTTTTCCGGCGGCGGCAGCGGCAACATTCAAGTTTTGCGTTTAGGTCATTTTTTCACAAACTATATGCACTAGACCTTTCAAACTTTGCTTATAGTTGTATCATGGGTGGTACATTGCAACGTGACAAAGCAAATGTGGAAGTGACCTTGACCCTCCAAGCAAAGGGCAGATAACTTACTAATTTTTAGGTTCAACTTTTGCGTTTAGGTCACTTTTTCACAAACTGTATGCACTAGACCTTTCAAACTTTGCTTATAGTTGTAACTTGGATGGTACATGGCAAATGTGGAAGTGACCTTGACCCTCCAAGCAAAGGGCAGATAACTTAAAAAAAATTAGGCTCAACTTTTGCGTTTAGGTCACTATGGTACATCGCAACGTGACAGAGCAAATGTGGAAGTGAACTTGACCCTCCAAGCAAGGGCAGATAACCTTATACTTTTTACCTTCAATTTGGCGTTTAGGTCACTTTTTCACAAACTGTATGCACTAAGACTTTTCAAACTTTGCTTATAGTTGTATCTTGAGTGGTACATTGCAACGTGACAAAGTAAATGTGGATGTGACCTTCAACATCCAAGCAAAGGGCAGATAACTTTAATTGTCACATTTATATCACTTTCTCATGAACTAGAATTATGCACTAGATGTTATAAACGTAATTTATAGCTTAATCTTTGGAAGAAAACATATTCTATTTTGACATAGTGTTGTGTCTTCGGTAGTGCATCTTTTTTTTGGATGCCTGGATTTCATCAATGACCTTGACCTACTTTTTGGAGCTGATGATTTTTAGCTCTACTGGCCAAAGGCCTTCATTTTTCATCCGATCTTTATCAAACTTTACCAGATTGTTAATATCAATGAAAGCTCGCACAAGTTCGAAAACCAGCCAGATCCAGCCAGATCGGACCAATAACAGCGGAGTTATGGCCCTTGATTTAGTTAAAAATGCTATATTTTGCCTCGTTAATATGATAGGGCTTTCATTTTTAATCTGATCTTTACCAAACTTTACAAGATGTTTTGCCTTTTTTTTATTATTATTAGTATATATATATATTTCTTTTTTTTCTTTTTTTTTTCTTTTTTATTTTCTTTTAAATTTTCTTTTTTCACTTTTTTTTTTTTTTTTTTTTTTTTTTTTGTGTTAACGCCATGTTAGCAGGAAGCCTTGTTGTGCCTATCGCATTTTTTTTCTCCAGTTCTTTGATTTTTGATGGAGTTACGGCCCCTTGACATTTTTTTTTAATTTCTTGTCGGCGCTACTCCTCTTAAACGCCTTGTTGGATTTCGACGAAATTTGGCAGGAAGCATCGGTAAGATGTCTGGTTGTGCATATCGCGCTTTTGTTCCAGTTTACTGATTTATGACGGAGTTATGGCACTTTGACATTTTTACTTTAAATTTCTTGTCGGCGCTACTCCTCCTAAACAGCTTGTTGGATATCTACAAAATTTGGCAGGAAGCCTCAGTATGATGTCTAGTTGTGCAAAGCATGGTATATCAATGAAATTTTGGACAAGTTCGAAAACCGGCTAGATCTAGTTAGTAATGACAGGTTATTATGGCCCTTGATTTGTTGAAAAATGCTATATTGTATTTTCCTTTGTTATATCTGTAGTTACTTCAATTTTTATCTGATCTTTACCATATTTGTTCAGAATGTTAATATAAACTCCACTCCCCCTCCCCACCCCCACCCCCATTTTTATGAAATTTCATTCATAGATGAAAGTGGGACAAATTAAAAAATGCCCATGCCAGATTAGAAACAGCAGACTTATTGCCCATGATTACCAGGTGAGCGATCTAAGGCCATCCTATCCCTGTTGTTTTTGCAATATTTTAAAAAAACTACTGATGGGAATTTTATGTCGACAACCCTTAATATAAGAGCCGTTTTAGCCAATACATCATCCACAGGCCCTCTTGGGCCTCTTGTTTAGTTATACAAATATTACAAATATTAAAGTCCTCAAAATTAACAATATCAAAATTAAAATCATCTCTCTTGTCATAGACTTTACTAATTATTTCGTCATTTCCAATACGGAGATGTAAATCAAAAAAAGAAGCGACATTATCAGAAATGTTAGCTTTGTTGAGTTAAAGTTCCTCATGATAGATTTATTAACCATAGTAGAAAAGAAAGGATTGTCAACGTTCAGTATGTCATCCAAATACCGAGAGAGGTTAAAGGCTTCAATTACATTTGCTTGAGTATCGGATGAAAGACTCAACATGAAATCTCTTGCATAGCAATACAAGAACAAATCTGCGACAAGCGGTGCACATTTTGTACCCATAGGGATACAACAATTTATCTATAAATGGTAGTTTTTTCTCTAGAGAAGTTTTTTATTTAATAAGAGCAATAAGCTTGTCGTTGATAAGTTGATGTGGTAAGGTTGTATATAGTGTAGAGAAGCCATAAGCACTTATAGATGAAACTTGACGTTTATTGCAAATTCTATCAAGAACGCCTCCTGAATTTTTAATAGACCAAAACAAATTAATCCCCGAGTTTTCATAAGTTTTAGCACAATATTGTTTAACGTGATCTTTAACGGCAGTAAGACAAGATGTTAAACGTTTGGAGATGTTTGTGGTGGTGCAGGCACTAGAATTCGAAATAAGGCGGACTTTATACGGATTTTTATGTACTTTCAGTACATAATTGGTAGTTTGTGCTTGCTTTTCGTCTACCGCAGCCTTGAAAGTAGTGCACCGAGTGATATGTGTGGAAACAACATCATCCTCAGAAGATTGAACTGGGGTATAGCGAGTTCCAGAGATAAAACATAGAAATAATGTAGGCGTCAAACAATAATTACATTTTTAGCTGCTTTATTAGCAGGATCTAAAACGAATTTATTATGAAATTCTTGAATTCCCGATTTTTAATTACGAAACGGAAACCTAGGTCTCGGAGGAAGTAAAGAGGGGTTACCATTATAAAAGTTAATACATGTATCTATAATTTTAATGTTCTCTACGACACCATGTTATACTAAAATCCTTAACCCCTGTATCTAGTCAATACAACCCTTTATCTTGTCAGTACAGCCCATGTATCTGTCAGTACAAGCCATATATAGAGTTGTATTAACTCATGTATCGAGTCAAAACAACCCATGTATCGAGTCAATACAACTCATGTGTCGAGTCCATACAACCCATGTATCTAGATCAATACAACCCATGCATTTAGTCAATACCACCCATGTATCTAGTCTGGACAACTCATGTATCTAGTCAATACAACACATGTATCTAGTCAATACAACACATGTTTATAGTCAATACAACACAAGTATCTTGTCTTTACAACCCATGTATCTAGTCAGTGCAACCCATGTATCTAGTCAATACAACTATTTTATCTACTCAGTATAGCCCATGTATCTAGTTAATACAACCCAAGTATCTAGTCAATACAACCCTTTTATCGTGTCTTTACAACCAATGTATATAGTCAATACAACCCATGTATCTAGGCAATACAATCCGTGTATCTAGTCAATACAACCCGTGTATCTAGTCAATACAACCATTGTATCTATATACTAAATACACGCCTTGTATCGAGTCAATACGACCTAAGTATCTAGTCAATACAACCATTCTATCTAGTCAATACAAGCCTTGTTTCGAGTCAATACAACTAATGTATCTAGTCAATACAACTCTTGTATATAGTCAGTACAACCCTTGTATATAGTCAATAGAACCCATGTATCTAGTAAATACAACCCATGTATAGAGTCAATACAACCTTTGTATCTAGTCAATACAACCATTGTATCTAGTCAATACAACCCATGTATCTAGTCAATACACACCTTGTATCGAGTCAATACAACCTATGTATCTAGTCGATACAACCCTTGTATCTAGTCGATACAACCCATGTATCTAGTCAATACACACCTTGTATCGAGTCAATACAACCCATGTATCTAGTCAATACAGCCCTTGTATATAGTCAATAAAGCCCGTGTATCGAGTCAATACAACCCGTGTATCTAGTCAATACAATCCGTGTATCTAGTCAATACGATCAATACGATCCGTGTATCGAGTCAATACGATCCGTGTATCGAGTCAATACAACTAATGTATCGAGTCAATACAACCCTTGTATCGAGTTATTACAACCATCTAGTCAATACAATCTGTGTATCTAGTCAATAAATCCTTGTATCGAGTCAATACAACCCGTGTATCTAGTCAGTACAACCAATGTATCTAGTAAATACAACCCGTGTATTTAGTCAATACAATCCGTGTATCGAGTCAATACGACCAATGTATCTAGTCAATACATCAATACGATCCGTGTATCGAGTCAATACAACTAATGTATCGAATCAATACAACCCTTGTATCGAGTTAATACAACCATCTAGTCAATAAAACCCGTGTATCTAGTCAATAAATCCTTGTATCGAGTCAATACAACCCGTGTATCTAGTCAGTACAACCAATGTATCTAGTAAATACAACCCGTAAATTTAGTCAATACAATCCGTGTATCGAGTCAATACGACCAATGTATCTAGTCAATACAACCCTTGTATCGAGTTAATACAACTCTTGTATCTAGTCAATACAACCAATGTATTTAGTCAATACAACCCGTGTATCTGGTCAGTACAACAAATATATCTACTCAATACAACCTTTGTATCTAGTCAATACACCGCGTGTTTCTAGTCAATACAATCCATGTATCTAGTCAATACAACCAATGTACCTAGTCAATACAACCCTTGTATCGAGTCGATACAACCTGTGTATCTAGTCAGTACAACCCGTGTATATAGTCAATACAACCCTTGTATCTAGTCAATACAACCCGTGTATCTAGTCAATACAACCCTTGTATCGAGTCGATACAACCCTTGTATCGAGTCGATACAACCCTTGTATCTAGTCAATACAACCCGTGTATCTAGTCAATACAATCCATGTATCTAGTCAATATAGCCATTTAATAGTACTCACTCAATTTAATCAATATACAAGGCTAATGTCGTAATGCGTATATTCGACGTTTGTGTCGAGCGTATGGGCACAGTTGACTACTAATAACGTTGATTAGGGGTAAAATATTATTATTATTAATATTAATAATATTATTATTATTATTATTATTATTATTATTATTATTATTAATTATTATTATTATAAATTTGCGTTTTTTCCTAGAAAGACGTACACGCGTACTGTCTTAACATATATAAGGCATGCCTTTGCATTTATTTGATTATGACGATTACACGTGGGCCTGCAGATAAGCGTTTAAGTCGACAGAAGGTGAATCTTACATTACAGTCATATTCTATAATCAATTCTGTAGGTTAACGGTTCAACTATACTCGGTAAAAAAAGTTTTGGACCAGGGTATATAAAGTCACATAAAAATAAAACTAGTGGACAGAATTTAAGTATCTTTTTTTAGTAACCAAGCTCTACACTACCCGGTTAATTTGGTACCAGAAACATTAAATTCCAAACAAGATTTGATTTTAAAAAAATATCGCGAACACACAAAGGGTCTGTAAAAAATGTTGCAAAGTCCATAAAAAGTAACAGTTACGGACACATTCGAGTAATCAATAAAAAGATTATTATTTTTTCGCAAACTTTCATTGTAAACGATAATTATTGTTGATTTGTGATCTATTGTGAATTATCAACTGAGATAATAAGGGTTATGGTCGAATGTCATGGTTCAGCGATCATTGTACGGGTTCGAACACTGCCATGGTCCAAAACTTTTTTTACAGAGTATATAAGGTAAAGCATTGCTTTGTGTATATTAATATCGTTGATATATCCAATGTAATGCGATGTTGATATGCCAAACAGCGTACTTTGAAAAACAATTATTCTAAAAACAAAAGGTCCAAGAGTCTTAGGGCCTCATGGACATAAAGGACGGGTTATTGATTATATCAACCCTCTGAACATTTCGCCCGCGTGACGAATATTCGGACCGTCGCCCTCCTGCGGAACATTCTGCCAGAGTGACAAAAAATAAATTCGGACCGCTGCCCTCCTGCGGAACATTCTGCCAGAGCGAAAAAAATAATAAAATCGGCCCGCCAAATTTGAAAAACATTTATTCTAAAAACAAAAGGTCCAAGAGCCTAAGGGCCTCATGGACATAAAGGACGAGTTATTGATTATATCAACCCTCTGAACATTTCGCCCGCGTGACGAATATTCGGCCCGCCGCCCTCCTGCGAAACATTCTGCTGAGTGACAAAAATATAAAATGAAATGTAATACCATTCAGTTAAGTTATAGTTTACGCTCACGTATTTCGACCCATTCAAGGGCAGTAACTCTTGTAACGATTTACCGATTATGCTCATCCCACTCTTTCATGTTACACACATTCTTAATAAGTTTGGGAAAAGGGCGATATGTTTTTTTTTCATTGCATTATGAGTTATTGTATAACAAGCCGTTCACCCTACATTTTTGTGGGACACGTTCAACCATTTGGTTCTAAAATCCCGCAATTCCGGACACTATGGTTTCTTAGCAGCATGCATATATGCATGGCAACCGGATTATTCCACATCCCAATTCCATATATATATATATATATATATATATACGACGTCAGGCCACATATAATATAATCGTATTTATATATATTTGTGGAACTTTAATCCAAATATAAAAAATATGACGTGTATTATCTAGTACCCCAACCCTATTCCTGCGGAGTGCATGTTACGTGATATCAGTTTATAATTAATTACAATGCTTAATATTGTGTGTGAATTTTATTAACTATTTAATAATAAAGATTTCATAGCAAAAATCTACGTAATTTTGGATCACCCCTCGTATGTGTAAATAAATGTTTTTAGATACACTTCAAACCTTCGATTTTGCAATTACGGGACCATCTAGGCGTCACCTTCACTTTTCCAGTGAAGTGTTCAGTCAGTTGTGTAGGAGAAGTAGCAAAAAACCGAGTTTTACCCTATATATGTCTATGTCAATAAAGATGTCCACTAGCGGCCATCTTGAACTTCTGATTATCTTTTGATGGTCTTTTGATCAGCAAAATGCCATGCCGAATACTTGGGTAAAGGTCTTGTATCAATTCGGTAAATTCGGAAAACAAATTTGCCAGGGATTAAAAATGTAACGGCAAAAATGAAGACTTTCGAGTCGAGATTTGACAATCCTGAGATGAAATTGGCAAGTTTGTCCAGTCGTCAAGAGATGACCCCAACACATTCCGCAGATCTTGACTCGGCAGTAAAGATATAGGTGAGATGATACATACTGAACTGCAGGAGCAACGGGAAATAGAACTCGCAGACTGAACATACTGGTGCATCTTTACCAGAAAATGATGAAGTAAATTTTGAAAGTAAGAATAAGAAAGACCATCAGGATATTATGAAAATCGTAAACATAGAAATACCATCTTACAATTGTTAAGGGTTCTAGATGACTGGACAGATGCGCTTGATGAAAACTGCCTGGTAGATGCTATATATTTTGACTTTGCTAAGGCATTTGATACCGTACCTCACCAACGTCTCTTGCATATAATAAAGGCATACGGTATAGATAGTAAAATCCTGAAATTGATTGAAGACTTTCTTAAGAACAGAACGTAAAGGGTGATCAAATGGTAGTGCTTCAGGTTGGAAGGATGTTGTCATGTGTACCGCAAGGATCAATATTAGGTCCAGTACTATTCATATTGTACATCTACGATGTCCCAGATACAGTTAAGAGTGTGTGTCGCCTGTTTGCAGATGACACTAAACTGTATAATGTTATTAGATCCTAAGATGACCAGACCCAACTGCAGCAAGATGTATTTTCCCTGTGCTCATGGAGCTCGGACTGGATGTTGCAATTTAATGTGAAGAAATGTAAAATACTCCATATTGGAAACTTAAACTAAAGTAGGTATTTGAATATCAAATGTTTGATAAAAACAATACATATTCCCCCATGTTGCTATTAATGAAACAGAAAAAGACATTGGAATACATTTTACAAACACATTAAATTTTGAAATGCGTATAAGTAAAACTGTAAATAAATCAAACAGAATAATTGGCTTGATAGGGCGAAATCTTTCTTTCTTGGACAAGAAATTGCTTATACATTTATACAAAGCTCTTATACGTCCACATGTGGACTATGGAAACTCGATATGGTTCCCAACATTAAAAAAAGACGAAACGTATTGTAGAAAATGTGCAGAGACGTGCCACACGGTTAGTACCAGAGCTGGCAAGACTTAGTTACGATGACAGATTGAGAGAGCTCAACTTACCCACCTTGGAGTATAGACGGAGACGTGTAGAATTAATACAGCTATTTAAAATCATCCAACATAGTTTTTGGAGATTCCATACGAGGTTGTGGCCGTATTAAAAGTCTGATAAAAATGTACTTTATTTTTGTCCGACTACAACTTATCTGGTCACGTCAGTTAAGGTATCGTATTAATGTCTTTTGCGGTTCTAGAGAAACGTTTTAAGCTTCACACACATTCCGTACAAACATGTAAGGTACATTAACGATCGAATGTTTTCCCTATATAATTATATATGTAAGAAAAGACGAGCGCTGGCGGACGGCTTGGAAATCTGATGAAAATTTATTTTGGGCCGAGCGTTTCGAGTTTCTTCAAAAGTGACGCAGACGCATCACGACGGCGGAGTAGCATGCGCAAGACAAACGTCTAAACAATTACCATGTGTGACATATGACACTGCATGACACAAGACGACGGCGGAGCAGTGTCACAAGACAAAGGTCTAAACAATTCCCATGTGTGGCATATGACACTGCATGACACAAGACGACGGCGGAGCAGTGTCACAAGACGATGGACGAAACAATTCCCATGTGTGGCATATGGCACTGCATGACACAAGACGACGGCGGAGCAGTGTCACAAGACGATGGACGAAACAATTCCCATGTGTGGCATATGGCACTGCATGACACAAGACGACGGCGGAGCAGTGTCACAAGACGATGGACGAAACAATTCCCATGTGTGGCATATGGCACTGCATGACACAAGACGACGGCGGAGCAGTGTCACAAGACAATGGACAAAACAATGCTCATGTTTCCATCCATTGTTTTTGCCACACACTGACCATGTAGCTATAATTTCCTTCTATACATCCATAATAGGGACTTTTGTAGTGTTAAGTTCTATAACTAATTCTTGGCTTACTTATGCAGAATGCATATACCGATGTTTTAATAGAACTGTGAAACCCTTCTGTTTTACATTATGTGTATAAAGAAAAGAATCTGGACAAAACTTGATTTTCAATGATTAATTATTATACATGTATATATAATATGGTTGCAATATATGCTATCTCTGAAGGTAATAAGGGCAAACAAGATAACCTCTCTGTTTTGGTTTTGGGTGCAGCATTATTGCTATATATATTCTCGTGAAAATTCTTATCTTCAACCAGCATAGACCTAATAACATTACAACATAATTGCCAATTTGACTATCCCTTAGGTGTCAACTTCCTTGTACTAAATTGAACCCAGTTTCACACCCACACTCAATGTACACAAAGAAACTATGCAAAGTATAATACATGTACATGCAAAGCTCTGCGAATATCGGCAAGCCGCGACCCCATCACGGTGCTCACAAAAAATAGCTTCATTTCAAAGACGAGTCTTTAATATGGACACTGGCAAACTTCAGTTCTCTGCTCAGTAGAAACGAGAAATTGCAGAAAGGCGGAAACAATAAATGGCAGAAAGGGGAAAAGTGAAATTGCAGAAAAGTATTTCGGGTGCGTGGTGTATGATACGTTGACTTATGAAGAGGTTTTGGTTTTACGTCTCATCCTAAGGACTGGTATGGTGGGAAAATTTCGATAAAACATCGAACCAACTCTTTTAAAGATTATTTCAGCTATTACAATACAATAGTATGGAATACATTTCCTTTACATATACGTAACATCACTAGCCTTAATTCGTAAAAATACAATTTAAAACAATTTCTTTTCCAAAAGCAGCATATAAACTAGCTGATATTATTATATAATTATGTCGCTGTTGTGTTGTTGTTATTTTTTATTTTATTTTGTTGTTATTTTTCTTCTTTTTTTCTTGAGTGAAACTGGCACTTTATGCATATACATGTTATTGCTTAAATTTCCTTCATATATGTATAAGGATATCTTGATTATGAATTATAAATGAAGATATGGGTCATCTGTTATAGCAAACCTTATAACATAGTTTAAGGTGTGCCATCCCTATTCTGACCGTATGTAAGACTTTCTTCACTTGGTAGTATGTAGTGCTGCTCCTGCATATGTATGCGGAATATTCTCATCAACAGTTAATTAGTTTAATCCAGTAGGGTGGGTACACAATGAGACCCTGGAACAATGACTAACCTGATTTCTATTTAAATAGGCCACTATCAATTTTTACTGTAGACTTTCTGACCATTTAAATAACATGCTGTTTAAATTAATAATCTGCCTTCTTTGAAAACATGTCTTTTTTGGATGCTCTGTCCTATTACCTTAGCGACAGCTGGATTATACTTTACTTTCAGCAGTCATATCCTCAAACTACTTTGTAAATCAGTCATTTCAGAGAGATTTCTCACTGCTGCGAACTGAGGTAAAGACTTCTCCACTAGTCTGTTATTTTTCTTTGCAATCTAGTCTCGGCCAGGCAGACCGTATCATGCATATGTCTTACTTGCAGTTATCGGTCTGGGCAGATTAGGCCAATTAAAGCGCCCACTAGCGATTAACACAATTTATTCGCGCGTTTTTTTCACGCTCATAGAGTCGACGTTTGCGTGACGTCATGTTGTAAAAACAAGTACAACGTCAATTGTTGATGCAGAAGTTAAACTGTTTAACGTCACTTGCTGCTTCTCATAAGTTAAAAATAAGAAAATATCATTAAATTTAACTTAAAAACATGTTTTTTGAAAGTCTCGTTGAATCTCTAACAATCTCACCAAAATCGCCCAAAACGAGAGGGCGATTTTAAACGTCCTATTTCCCCCAGGCTCTGGTTCTGGATCCGTGTAGCATAGCGTAACGAAGAAATCAGAAGCGGGCCGGGTGACCGAGGCTATTTGCAATCCTGCCTTTGTATCTCCCCTCAGTTGCAATCCTGCCTTCGTATCTCCCCTCAGGTAAGCATTGAATATCACCACATGTAACACATCTTTACTGGTGTATACTTAAATGTCTGTGCAAGCTGGCATTGACAACACAACTATATAGTTTTGCGTATCTCCGTTGTTGGTCCATGGCCACGTGTTAACCATCAATTTCGTCTATTTTATTATTCTCAATGGGAATCTGCTTTGTTGTCAACTCAAAGGACACCCTCAGTATATCTCCTTCCCACTTTTTACTTCACAAACTGCTTACTGATTCAGCCGATATGTTTCGGCTCAATGTAGCCCATACTAGTAACTATTTTCAGTTTGGTTTGGATTGTATTAAGTAATCTATGTATTAAGTAATCCAATGTAACCACATGCTAATACTATTATGTGACTGTTAATTGTCAAATCAGTAGATGATCATTTAGAATGGCGGCCTCTTCTTATTTAACCGTGTGCGAATCATCTACTTTAGGTGAAACCGAACTTTGCAGAAGTCAGTTTTTAAGTTTTAAGTTTTTCTGATCTCTTGAACTCTTTCATTCCATACTTTGTCTGCAAAACGATTGCCGGATTCCTCTGAAGTGATCGCCCAAATATACGACAAAATCATCCCATTTAGCATCCCATAATGTTTATACTAAAAATAAGAGATATACTTGTTTTAACGTTATGCACATGAGTTATTACATATTCCGCATGAATAACTTTTAGCAACTCATGTAGAAACATGACACCATTTGAAAAACACAGTCCAATTCGAGTTTTATATTCTGACAAATATAAATGCATAACAAATAAGCATAAAGTTTTATAGACATGTGATAAGAACAAAAACATGCGAGATGAAATGGAAAGTAACGCATTCAGCTAAAGCAGATCACCTTTCTCTGCTAAAAGGAAAGCATTATTAACCCTTTCACCGCCACATTTTCACAGTAGACTCTCCCATCTTTGCATTAGAACCAGTTCCTTTACCATCTGGAGGGGTGCTTTTTAACATAATAAACAGTGCAGGCCCTGATCAGTTGACACATTCCGTGTTTGCAATCTGGCTTTCCTCTATTTAGTATGTGAAATTGAAAGGCTTATTCGCGAGTAACAGGGTTGGCATTCTTACTTAATTGTGTTTCTGTATCAATCCTTACTTAATTGTGTTTCTGTATCAATCCTTACTTAATTGTGTTGCTGTATCTATTCTAATCCTTACTTGTGTTGCTGTATCTATTCTTTCTTAATTGTGTTTCTGTATCTATTCTTACTTAATTGTGTTTCTGTATCTATTCAGGACGAAACGTATACTCGGCTACTGCATCGCGCAGATCATGCCTTCAGCATGGAATTTATGCATGTTGTCACTACTTCTCAAGATACCAATGCTTCCAGCAGCAGTATGTGACAATATTACCGCCTTACCATATGTTTAACGACATATACTGTGTTGAAATAAGGACTAGTTCTTGACATCAGCAAGACTTTGATTGGAACGCATGTCTATACTGGACTTATCAGGGTCTATGTTTGGCTGCACATATATATAGATATAAAAATCGAACAGGAAAAGTAGCATTCAAGGACGACAGTCAACCACAATTGAATTGAATTGAATGTTGTTTAACGGCTCATCAACACAGTATAGGTTATTTAGAGCCGCCTCCGGTTGCAACCCGGGGCCTCCGGTTGCAAATCCGCCGCGCTACCGACTGCGCCACGCCAGCCCTCCAGTCAACCACAAACATACACAGAATCAAAGAACAACTTAAAAGTCAACCACAAACACACACAGAAACAAAGAACAACTTTAAAGATGTATAAAAGGCCAAATAAGACATCACAAACACAAAAGGGTTAACAATAGGGCTACCGCCTTGGAACGGTCAATGGCAAAAAAGGCCGCTGGGGTAATAAACCAGGTCCTAGGGTGCACCAAACCTCACACGTACCATCCCGTCATCCCAATAAAACGGGACAGTGTAAATAAAGAAATCCCCGCCATGAACTATTCTCTTACCAACAAGGCAGCATTAATAGACTATATAGGTAAAACACAAAGATGCTCGTGTGTATATAAATACAAAACAAAACAGTAGCCTAGAAAGACACAAAGAAGGTACTCAATGACTTGGCAGAAGCCAGAGCAACAAGAGAATAAACCATTGATGGCAAGGCAAGACAAGATTGCAGACAAACATCAAACGTCATCGTTCTTTTGGGCTTACTCAGTTAATTGAATTTAGTTTAAACATGCAGAACATGGTATGATATACTGTAAACAGCTTGGAAAGAGTTAGTATGTTCGCATGCTCCCTTTATAGAGACAACACGCAATACATGATCTTAGATATAGTTTATTTACAGAAGAAAAGTAAGACCTTAAGTCACGCCCGTTGCCATCACGAAGAAATTTGCTTGCAGAAACATCCAGTGGCATAACTTTATTCCTTGCTTATGTATATGTAAAGAATGTAGAGGCTCAGCCTTGAACATTGTCCGCAAGTTCTTCACTCGTAAATTACGGCTGGCAAATACTAACAAATGGAAATCAATTTGTCTTCGATTGAATGAAAGGCGATCCATCACCAAAGGCAGTCCTTCATTTGATGTCCTGTGATTGTATTAATTACCCCTGTATAGAAAACGGTACTTATACCGAGTGTACAATTTGAAAACGCAGCACTTGGCATTTTTTAACTTTAGAGATGTTAATAAGTTTTAACTGAAAGAAGTAGAGCAAGTCTTTTGCAACTGTTTATCGCCATATGTTAACATGTGGGACATTGGGACAAAACCAGCGGACAAAAAAAAATAATCGCAAGTCAAGAAAGAATTTAGCGTTTTTAAATGTACTGAGTATAATATGTAAATTGACTGATTACGGCTATACGCATATTCAGTGGGATGGTAATTGGACAATTGTATATAAGTCAATAACGGAATCAAGGGCTGATGATCATATATGCTCTTGTTTCTGTTATACAAACATAAACAAATAATGTGGAATATTTGCTGGAAAACTTTGAATTGTAACATTTCTGTGAATTATGAACTTTGAATTGTAACATTTCTGTGAATTATGATTTAATATTAGCTTAATATTTTTAATTTAAAAGCATAAAGGTGTATCTTCACATAAAAGAAAGGATACATGTATTCTGTTTGGTAATATTTACTTTCTTCTAATACAATGTGCGTTTAATAATTTAAATGATTAAAAGTTCGGTTCCCCATGCTTTTATACTTGTTCAGTTGAACTATGTTTACATGACGTACGTTACCAGTTTGAATGCAATGACAAAACACAAAAAAAGCAATTGGTGGAGGTAATGCATGTTATACATCCATTTTTATATCAATTTATATCATTTTCTTACAATTACCTTTCTTTAAAAACAATAGTTTTACACACTTAAGCCATCAAACAAAAATATTATAATGGCTTAAAAGAAGCATAATACACTGACCTTTCCGAAACTGTATATCAGAATAAGCCAGCTTGAATGGTACCAATATGTCAACATTTGGGTAGCAGCCCTATAACTATATAGGTTTAAAGAAACTAACCCACCAAAAAAACGTCAAAATGTTCGTACTTGCCACACTTTGACGGGCACTTGTTGATCTTTATATACATAGTTAATATGTTTTACCATATCATGCCATTTTGTAAATAGTTTTAACTATACATTTTTACGGTACTCTTTAATAATTGACTATTACAGTGTTCATTTGCATCAGTTTTTGCGCACAATATGACCTATTTGTGTCGACGTGCCGTGAAACATCATTTGTTCGTTCGTTCTTTCGTTCGTTCGTTCGTTCATTCGTTCATTCATTCATTCATTTTTAAAATACGTGTGATAGAATATGCGTAAAATGAATTATATGAGTTGGTAACTCTTTAATTCGACGCTCTAGTTTTGGGGTTGTGTTAGTTACTCTGGTTAAAGCCATTTACACTGTGTCTATTGAATCTCAAAATATATAAGTTATATATATACCTCATCGTCAGTAGGTTTAGAAATGGTGTACACGTGTTGTAAAAGTTGGCTGTTGCTGGCGGGATACCTACTTTAAGGTGTACCTATATGCATCAAATTTGATAACTCCCATCATCTGTTGTAAAATGTGCCTGTTGGTGGCGGAATAGGGACTTTACATATATTATTGATTCAAAATAATCAGCAAACAATTTGCTTTATGCTTTTCAAGTAAAATGTCGGTTATTGTATAAAAACTAATAGGTCGCCGATAGTTTAAAAACAAATTAAGATTGACGTGTGCCCCTTTATGATAGGTTTGCTTACTTCCCGATTAGACCAACCTTATAATAATAATAAAAACGTTGTCATCAATTTTGTGTTATCTAATGACGGCATTGTCTTATACGATGGTGTATACGGCAGCGCGGTTCCATATAAGAGCCTGAAGTCTGGTCTGGGCATTATTTCGAATTTCGACTGTAAGGAAGATGAGGCTACAACTGGCCTTCCTTGCGGCTCTTGCCGCTCTTGCCATACTGGCAAGGGCGAAAGTGGCAGGTAGGGCATATTTGTGCACACTGGATTTATTTTTTTGCGAAGGATTTTAAGTTTATTTGTGCTACAGTTACATAATATCTCGACTTGTGGTTTATGATGAAAAAGAGAGAAAACTTGCCATAGAAAAATATTTTTTTTTATACTTTAATTGGAAGTCAAACCGCATCTGTGATAGAAATTAAGCAAATGTCAGACGTATGAGAACATTTGAACGTGAAACCATTATCGTCAATGAACTGACACAGTTTATGAAGTGGTTAATGATATATAGTTGGTTAATGATATATAGTATTACATAGGATATTGCACGAGTCTGTTTTATAAGGTAACCTTCAGCACGTTCTCTTTGCAAAGTTTGTATAACGTTTAAATTTTCTTTGATTTCTGTTGATACATTAGATGTGGCATGCGTCTTTATTTTGTATTCGTTAAGTTCTCTTTGCAAAGTATGTGCTGAACATTTAAAGGGACACGTGGCAATCTTGATTCTTTTAAAACTCGTCGTGTCCCTTTAGTTTTTCTTCGTAATTTGCATTTGTTCAATCATTAATATTAATTACAAAAACAGTATAAAGCAAATTGTGTTTGCATATTAATAACATTTTATTATATTTCACCAGTAATGTGTTCAAACCTATGGCAGAATAACGAAGAAAACTTATTTAAATATATAAGCACAGCTTTAGTTTACACTCATTTATTTTATTTACGTCGATTGTAACGAAATCTCCCTGAACTGATTTTATTCTCTCCACATGTCGTCCTGGGTAGAGCCAGTACTAAGCAAATGCAGATTAATTGTCTTGCTCAGGGACACAAAACATATGGTCACGGCGAGGACCGAACCTTTCGATCCTGGGTCCAACGCTCTACCACTAGATCAGCGCTCCTGTTTAAAGTCAAAATGATAATGAATTAATAAACTGATACAAACTTCAAAAATGCCGTGTGCCCATTTAAATGATAATAGTGGGGAACAAGACCAACCCCTATTATCATTTGGCAAAGCGATTTGTCTATTTCTTAAAGGGACAAATGGCACTCTTTATTTTTTAAAAACTCACGGCGTCCCGCTGTTTTTTCTGCATAACTTGCATTTGTTCAATCATTAATATTAATTATAAAAATAAGCAATTTGTTTTTGCATAACGTTATTATTATTTTTTTTGATATTATTGCACAAATAATAATATATTAAAACTTATAGTATAATAAGACGAAATATTGAATACTTAAAATTTGATTTATTTAAATGTAACCAGGGTAAAAGTAAAAATGATACTGCATATATAAATCGAGACACCCATTTCAAACACTTCAAGATTGCCGTGTGTCCCTTTAATAGACTCAGTTAGTCTCATTTAATTGACGTCTTCGGGTGCTTTTTTTTTTTACATACGGACGTTTATAGATGCACCCTAGACATGCATCGGAGGATGGCATATATAAAAAAAATCGTCTTGCCGTTCGTAGACGTGTATGTTATGCACTAGTATATATGTGTACCTTTTACTTTGACTATATTAAAAGATAGATATAGATTTGACGTCCAATTTTAATTAAGGAGTTACCTCCCTTAGTTCACTTTTTTTGAGGGACAATCGAGCAGTCATTGTAAGTTACTCTTCTGGTTTATCGGGTGTTTTCACTTGATTACACGTTTCAGGATATAAGTTTGAAACAATAAAGTAAATAATGTGTAATGTCATTATTGTTGTTTAATATAGACAGACTGTCAGTCAATGGTAAAGTGCGGCCTTAACGGGCATATAATGATATATTCGTACTTTCACTAGTTCGTCCTAATATTTGTAAACTTAGTATTACTGATTTTGTGTCTGAGGTAATTCTTTACGTATGTAGATGTTCCTGTTTTGAGTCTGACATATATTCAAGAATTTGTTGTACAATTTTTTAGGTATTTAAACAAGAGATTTAAGAAGTGGTTTATTATTATTTAATGAATCTTCAGGTAGAAATATAATCTGCATATGTATTAATTTGCCATTCACAGTGTTGTAGTAAGTTATAATTTTTTTTTTTTTATTTCAGATAAACGACAACATACAGGTAATTTTTGTTTTAATAATTTAATTGGATTAAATATACAGTACCGTAGCCATTATTTATTCTTTATGCATTAATTTGATTTAATGGACCACGCAGACTTAAGAAAATTAACAATTTTACCAAATATTTTCATTAAACATCATTTGGCTTTTTTAATTAACATTTTTAAAGCATTTTTATAAAAAAAATTTACAATGTTTTAAAGACAGAAGTTGATCATTAAAGTAAAACAGCTGATGAAGAATTCGGAAGCCTCGGGAAAAACACAATGATGTCAATAAAATATTGTCTAGGTCCCTGTTTCGGTGACATACCTGTTTCGGTGACTTTTTTTTATCGCATGCATATTTTTTATCGGAAGTTGTATCACGTCATCATTTTGCGGTATTGTGTGTAAACATTGAAACATCAAGTGTGTCATCTTGAACCAAAAAATAAGATTCAAACAAGTTATTAAATGCTTATTTTATGAACTGATATGAAATATGACCATTATTTCTTATTACTTTTGCATCATTTGGTTTTTCCCCTTCTGCTCAAACATGTCACATGATAGACAAGATCATGGCCAATTATTTTAATACAAGGTGTGCTGGAAAGTATGCACACGCTTATATGTTTTAAGTATATTGTAGAAATAACAGACCAGGACCATCTGGGCCCCAAGTGTTATCAGTATCTGACAATGACATTAAAAGGGACGCATCTGATGATGAAAAATGTTGTGTTTCGACCAGAAGACTTGAAAAACTGCATATCTCTGGTTTTCACCTAGAATAATAATATGGAAGCATGTGGGAAATGGACTCATTTAATTAACTGTATCAAGAAAGGCTGATAAGGATGCAGGGAATTAATTTGTCCATGTCATAAAACAGAATAATGAGCCATAATTTGTGCAAATATACAGTAAATATGTTAGTTTTATCATTATCAAATGTTTCAAAATGTTTCTGGTGTACTATTATGCTGTATCTCATGAACACTGCGCTTAGGCCAAACAAAAAAACAGGTGTGTTTCCTATTGCATGCTCTAAAAAAATAGGGTCGGTAGGTAGGCATTTTTTTTTTTTTTTTGGAGCAAAATATTGTGAGATTCTACATGTATTTATCTCATAAACCCCATATAAGTTCATGATACAGCTGAAAGTTGCTCTGTGATGTCAGTTTACCTCGATAAATTGTGATAAATCATTGTTCAGAACAAATATATATATATATATATTTTTTTAATATTTTTTTTTCATAAAATGTTTTAGGGTTGGCCCCTTAAAAATAGGGTCGGTCGGGCCACCGGAAACACAGGTATTTTTTTTTTGGTAATATTAAACAGAGTCTTAACCATCTTTGTTAAGGATGAAAAAAAGTCATATTGTGGCTTTAATGGATTATTTTTGTTCTGTTCGCAGGTACTGCATGTGTTAAGCAAGATATAGTGTTTATGTTGGACTCCTCAAGTTACATTGGCCTTGAAAACTTTCTACAACAACTAGAATTTGTAAAAAGCAACATTCACTACTATAATATAAACCCATCCTGTACCCAGGTTGGTATAGTGACGTACAGTTCTGGTTCGTATAATCAATTCTGGCTGAATGGTTATAGTAACCAGCAGCAACTGTTACACGCTATAGGCAGTATACAGTATCAACCTGGTGGCTCTAATACTGGGGACGTAATAAACTATGTCACTAGTTCAGCCTTCACGGCAGCTCACGGTGGTCGTGTAGGGGTTCCCCACTACGGAGTCCTCGTCACCGGCAGCAGCTCGGCCAATCCAGCTGTCAGTGTTTCAGCTGCTCACACTGCCCAGCAGAATGGAATCAGCATGTTCACCGTCGGCGTCGGCACTGGCGTAAACCAAGGAGAACTCCGCGGCATTGCCAGTAGTGGCAAAAACCAGTTTTTCTCACAGAATTACAACGCACTCAGCGGTTTGGCAGGGCCATTGGCAACCAGGATCAATGGAGGTGAGTATGTGTTCGATGGGATGTAGATATTCCATGACTTTTTGTCCAACAGCAGCCTCAGTTATGTTCACTTAAACATTTTCAGCTCAATGATAATATCAATATATAATGGTAAAAGCAGTTGCTTTCCTTCTACTCTTGTTTGTTTATGTTTATTTGAAAAGTTGTAAAAAATCGAAAATAAAATAATGTTTGGGAGTAGAGCTGAAGATGTTTAGATGACATTTAAGCAGTTGCATTCATACCAATTAATGCAGTTTTAATTATTTATGTCAACTTGATTATCAATTTACATTTTTTTTCCCTTAAGGCAATCTGGACACTGTATAATAATTACTATAAAATAGTGTCTTATTTTCATTAAAAATGAAATAATCTTTTTATGAAATTTTAAAATAGTATAAATGCTTGTTTTTATATTGAAAGAAGGACTAATAACTTATTTAAATGTTTATCCATGTCATAACCAAATATAATTATTCTACTTTAGCCGTTACGCCATCCACAACCAGTTCTCTGGGTGCACCTCAAAGTGAGTAATGACACTGTTTATCTCTATTGTCAAGAGTTTTCCTTTATTCCACCTACCAGTCATTCATGATATTACTAAACAAACATATTGTTACCGGTACGAATCATTTATTCACTCCTTTATTCCACCTATCTATCATTCATGATCTTACTGAACACAAATATGGTAACCGGTACCTACCAATCATTCATGATCTTACTGAACACCATATACGGTAACCGGTACCAACCAATCATTCATGATCTTACTGAACACAAATATGGTAACCGGTACCAACCAATCATTCATGATATTGCAGAACACAAATATGTTAACCGGTACCAACCAATCAGTCATGATATTGCTGAACACAAATATGGTAACCGGTACCAACCAATCATACATGATCTTAATGAACACAAATATGGTAACCGGTACCAACAAATCATTCATGATCTTACTGAACACAAAGGTAGTTATCAGTACCAACCAATCATTCATGATCTTACTGAACACAAATATGGTAACCGGTACCAACCAAACAGTCATGATATTGCTGAAGGCAAATATAGTAACTGGCATCTGCCAATCATTCATGATCTTGCTGAACACAATATGGTAACCGGTACCTACCAAACAGTCATGATATTGCTGAAGACAAATATGGTAAGCAGTACCAACCAAACAGTCATGATATTGTTGAATACAAATATGGTAACCGGTACCAACCAATCATTAATGATATTGCTGAACACAAATATGGTAACCGGTACCAACTGGTCATGATGTTGCTGAACGCAAATATGGTAACAGGTACCTACCTAATCATTCATAATATTGCTGAGTACAAATACGGCAACCGGTACCTATCAATCATTCATGATATTGCTGAATGCAAATATGATAACCATATCAACCTTTTATTCAATTGATCCAGCTTCATAATCTAAAGTAACTTTGCTGCCAAATTTTACAGCAAAGAAATTGTACCAGATTTAACATATGTGATGTGTTTATCATATAATGCATGTGTGCCTGTTAAATTCATCAATTCACAAATACATAGTTAAAAAAATTGCTGTTAGAAATGTGGCACATGACTTTTTATTGGTAATATTCAATTCAAAATGGCAGTAAGGAAGCCAATAAAAAGTTCCAGTATTTTGTCAGGCAATTTTGTTTTATAAACAATACATATAGACAGGAATGAAAGTTAAAAGCCTAAAATAAGGATCAGTTGTTAGGAAGGTATATGTACGAAAAAACATCAAATATGTTCAGGAAAGGTTTCATAATTTAATTTTTTTTCAGAGGTTATTTTCATATTTTGTTTTATAGAAAAATGACGATTTTTGTTTTTAATTTGCCTAATATTCCTAAATCCTCAGCTTCAGGTGTGTTCGAATAAATAATTAAGATTTTTATACATACTTGATTTTTTACTTTTGCTTGCAGGCTGTCTTCAGAAGGCTGATATCGTTTTCATGGTAGATGGCTCAGGCAGTATTGGCGCCTCAAACTTTGTGAAACTCGAGAATTTTGTGAAGGGCATTGTGGGTAAACTGGATGTCGGAGCCAATACTGTGCACGTGGGATTGGTACAGTTCAGCAACTACCCCTCCCAGGAGTTCCCTCTCAACATGTACACGAGCAGACAGGATGTCATGACAGGTTAGTTTAGTCATCTACAAAAGCAGACATGGTTTTAAGAGAGAATGGATTTTAAAAGCAGTAAACACAAATGTGTAAATATAATTAATAAACAAACTTTACGCATGCTCACTCTTGATGTCTGTGAGATAAATTTCACATGCACCTACTTTTTCTCCGTGCAGGCGTCGATCAGATGCACTACATGAGTGGTGGCACAAACACAGCCGACGCCCTCAAGTACATGCGCGAGAACACATTCTCACAGGCTTCCGGAGCCAGACCAAGTGTTCCCAGGATTGGAATTGTCATCACCGACGGGAAGAGCTCGGATAGCGCCAAGACAGCTGCTGAAGCAAACAACGCCAGAAATGACCACATAGGTAAAGTTTGGAAAGTTTATTCATGAAACAAATTCTTGGTTTATACAGAAAATCATGAAATATGATCAAATAGTTTGATTCAGTATCTTTTAAGGCTGTTGATTTGGTATTTGGTTGGAAGGTTACATCTTTTTGCATCATTTTTGCATCAATTATGCTACGAAGGAACAAGTTATTATCTTCACTTTTATTTTTAAAAAAGCTTTTTGAATAATTACAAAGTTTTATAAAAATTGGTTGATTATTTTAGATTTTTTATGAGTTTCATTTATTTAATGCATCCTTTATATCCGTGTGTTTGTTTCCAGGTATGATTGCCATAGGTGTTGGTGCCGGTGTGGACGTGAACGAGCTACACAATATTGCCGACGCTCCAGCAGGCTCCAATACTTTCCAGGTTTCCAACTATGACCAGCTTGATAGCATTGTCGCACAGATCATCAGCAGAACATGCACGGGTAGGTAACTCATTGTTTTCCACATGCCAGGGTAGGTAACTCATTGTCCTCCACATGCACGGGTAGGTAACTACTTGTTCTCAATAGTGAAATGGGCTAATCCACTGTACTTATTGTAGTATCTTGTGTCTGCATCACTGAAGACCTCTTTTGGCTATGGTCGCTCAGTGGGCTTCAGTTGGCTACGTAGCAGTTTGTTATGTGTTGGATACAGTTCTTTATCGTGCATGGTTTTGCGTCCAATTTCTGGCAAATCGGACTGATAATTACTTCAGGTTTCGTCTTCAAGGTCCATTTTGTCACTTTTACCTACCAGGTGTTGAACCAGATGTAATACCCCATGTGAAATCATATGTTCATATTTGAGCATGTTCTACAACTGTTGTTTGCTGATATTGTGCCATTTTATTTCCAGTATCAGCTACCGCTCCCCCAGCAACAGCAGCACCTTTACATGGTTCTGGTAAGTATTCATGTAGCTTTCTTGATGTTAACTTTGTTCCGAGAAATTAAATGGTTAAGGGTCAGAAAAAAGTTCCAAGTCTTACATAACGTGTACACATGATCCTATTAAATAGTTGAGTATTAAAGGTACATATCAGGAACAGCCCGTCCTTTCAACAGTGCCTTATTTACATTAGCAGAAAGTTTGGCAAATTATTATCCCAACCTTTATATGCCTCAGTCGAGGAGTTTACCATTCCATATAACAGCATGAACAGATTCTTGCTGTCAAAACAATGTTGGGTGAAATAAAGAAAGATTGTCTTATGTATTTTTAATTAATAGCGCAATCTTATACTAATTTCTCGCTGTTTTTAGGGAAGCGACGGTGCGGTCACTGACATATTTAAGGATTTTTATTCCCAAAAGTATATCGAATTATTATTCCAACTTTTGTCCTGTCGCATCAGTTGTCTTCATCATTAAGTTGCAGAGCTGTCTTACAATAACTTTTATTTTTCTCTGTCTTAGGAGGCGGCAGTCTGGGAACTGACACGTGCCAGGATGTTCTCCCCAACTGTGCCTCATTTGATATATCAGCATGCACCAGCTACGCAGGATGGGCCAAGGACAACTGTCCCAGATACTGCGGATTTTGCCAGCGTATGTCAAACTAATATTGTTCTTATCCTGGATTGACTCTTTTACTCTTTTTTACAACTTTAGTATGATCTAAATAAAAGAAGAGGCGAGTCCTTTTTGAAAATATAGGGATGAAAGTGATTAAACATTTGCTTCATGAATGAAAGGCACCTTTTTTGTGGTTTTAACATGCAATAACATTATTATGAGTTTTATTTATTGATGTCACAATCTGCAAAGTATTTATTTTGCGTTAATTTTTATCAAAGTATCAGAATAATGTTGTGTCCCGTCTTGTCACATCATGTTACATCATGTCCTTAAGACATTTTTTTCATTTTGTTCTTGCATTTCTCAAACAATTTCCAGTGGATTGACTAATTTATTATAGAATTATGGCTCATTGTTTAACTTAGAATTTTCCACTCAAATATTGTATAATGAACTTTGTGTGGCTTTCACTTTAAAAGTTTTTAAAGCGGGGGTATTCATCACTTTCAGTGATAGTTCTATTATGAAGAAGTCACATGTCCGAAAGTTAAATGTTGACATAAACAAAATTTATATTCCAGCCTTATACACAACTGGCCCACCCCCGTGTGTTGACCTGGTGGGTAACTGCGATGAGTACGAGGCTGGTTCCTGTGTTGGAAGTTACTTGAGCTGGGCCAAGGACAACTGCAGAAAGTACTGTGGCTATTGTGGTACGAATTTATCCCTTACTTACATGATTATTATATTATTTTTTAAAAAAATATTTTTTATGAAAATGCAATTTACAGGGTATGAGGGACGCGTAGTCAACATGCACCACTCCTCATTTGTCTCGTCACATTTTGAGGGCTTAGTGGATAACTGTTGTAACTGCGTATAAATTATGAACTAGATACAATAGTTTTTCACTAAACTATCAATTTGTTCTTAAGAGCATTGGGAAAATCGAAAAAGACTTGTCGAGCATAATAAAAAAAGGGGTATGCAGAGTATATATAAAACAGGGTTTTATTTATCTATGAATTTATAAACACATTATATCACAGTGAAAGCTGTTATGTTGGAGGGATGACCTTCCCCTCTGTTGTTGCAGATTAATATTGCTTTGAAAGCAACCACTGTGGCTATGGAATAGTTCAGATTTAGAGCAGTTTAATCATTGTTTAGAATAATTGTTGCTCAAATCCTCCCTATAAAGTCCCCATTAAAATACATGTTTGCCTGTCAACAGCTGTCAGTAGGTAGGGGAGACAACTTCTATATCAGCATTCTCCCAAGTCAAAGCTCGCATTTCAAATAAGCACTGCATTTCAGATTAATATAAAGGATACACTTTACAAAAAAACTGCACGGATACAAAACCAAAATGTTGGATAACTTAGCATAAAAAAAAGAGATAATATTTCAATAAAAGATGTTGCTTTGGTGAATAAATGTGGATGCAAATGCAAACAAACAAACAAACTTATTTAAGGCCTAACCACAGACATATTAAACCTTCGCCCGCTAAGCACAACTGTAATAGCCTTTCGTCCATTGTAAACCTTGATCAGAAAGCGAGTTAGTGTCCATTGTAAACCCAGATCACCCTATGAGTAACTCGCAGGCTGATCAGGGTTTACAATGTCCAGCTGCTGATCAGTCATTTTCCCCAAAACACCCCTTTGTCACATAAATAGAATGGTCCTAATTCAAAGAAAGAACAATCCATTGTATATATGTAGCGGGTTAAGAGTTAATAAATAATTTATTATTAGGTCTGTGGCCTAACTGACAACTCCAGTTCTATCTGTTAAATTACCATGCAGTATTTATTTTACTTTGCAGATTCCCAGTCACAGTCCGTTGGATTCTGTAAGTATCCACAGCTATATAATGTTGATTATTGTCTTTTATCACATAACTTACGATGTGGGAGTGGAATAACACCATTCTATATTTTCAATATAGCACTAGTTATATAATTATGCAAATAAGCCTAGTATGCACTGTCAAAAAAAATCGATAATGACTGTGACTATTATGTCGGTTTTGCTTGTAAAAGCGACAGGCAAAATGCAATAAAAGTCGATATGTGAGTTATGTGATAAATAGCATCTAACTTTCGTTCTCATTCATTATTGAATTTATTAAACTCGTTAGCAAAAATGACATAATGCTCAGCAAGAGCCTCGCATTATATCATTTTGCCAACTCGTTTAATAAATTCAATAATGAATGAGTACTCATGTAAGATCCTCTATGTAGTAATTAATTACTTAAGCTTTTCAGCTTACAACACACTGCAAGTTAAAATTATGACAAAAGGAAAAATGGGATATAAATTTACGTACCCAAAATGTATTTATTCAGTGTCCGCTATTTAAATGTGTTTTTTCTTTTTATAGATAATGACTCCCAAATAAAAAAAAGTATACCTTATTATCATTGTACATGTATTTTAATGTAACATTCTTTAAATTTTTTGTTATTATTAGAACCGATTTACTTATATATTTCAATAAAAATATTTTTAACAAATTGTTCTTAAGAAGGCTAACATGGAAGTTTTATCACGTCTTATTGGAAGTTTGTTTTTTTGTAATTTGTAATTTATGTACTGGAGGTATAAGAAAAATTAAATTTATCTATTTGAAACACTAGATGGTCAGTGCTACTATAAAGGAAAGGCGTACGTTCAGGGAGCAAAGTGGGACGATGGCTGCGACTACCAATGTACCTGTATGGATGGAATGACCGGCAGATACCAGTGCTATAACAAGTATGTTATAATGGCAGAGTTTCTTACTAAGTATTTGACTATACATTTGACTGATAAGCCTGAATAGGCTGGGTAAAATCTGTAATTTATACTTGATTGTCTGTTCGTATATTTTTAAATCTTTCCCATATATTGATCAATAAAAATAAAAATACATTAGATAAGATAGTATAGTGTTTTTTTGTGGAGGGTTTACTCTTAGAATGATTCTAATCTTCCATGAGGCCCTCACATATCACGTTCTGCATTCCATATGCCCTGTATATTACAACCTCTTGGTATATTGTAATTCTGTTCGAAAAAATAGATAAAAAAAATAAATATACATAAGTTTATTTTTATAGAGGGTAACTCTTAGCATGATTCGAATCTTCCTTGAGGCCCTCATGTATGACGTGTTCCAGATGTCCTGTATATTATAACATGATTCTGTCACAAAAACAATTGATGAATGAAAAAATATACATTTAAAAATTGAGTTACTCTTAGCATGATTCTAATCTTCCATGAGGCCCTCACATATGATGCTCTACATTCCAGATGCCCTGTATATTACAACCTGCCCTCCCAGTGCACACTAGTCAAGAGTGAGTCTGCATGCTGTCTTCAACCCGTGTGCGATTTCAGCCCCACAATAACTTCATTTGAAACCACAATGCACGGAAATACCCCTGATGGAATAGGTATGGTTATGAAAACAAAATGACTTAAAACCTTCAACAATAGTAAAGTATAAACTTAGAAATTGTTTAACCAAAACAGCGTTATTTAAAATTTTCGGTCGTATGACCTTGTTCAGGAGAAGAAATTACTTCAAGCCTACATTTTGACTTAATTCTTCATATAGCAGAAATACAAAGAGCGAATTTATTTCAAGCCTACATTACGACTTTACTCTTCATATGGCAGAAGAGAAATGCTCTTTGTGTTTCTGCTATATGAAGAATCAAGTCAAAATGTAGGCTTGAAATAAATTCTATTTCTCTTCTGCTATATGAAGAGTAAAGTCGTAATGTAGGCGTGAAATAAATAATTTATTTCAAGCCTACATTAAGACTACTCTTCATATGGAAAAAGAGAAATGCTCTTTGTATTTCTGCTATATGAAGAATCAAGTCAAAATGTAGGCTTGAAATAAATTCTATTTCTCTTCTGCTATATGAAGAGTAAAGTCGTAATGTAGGCTTGAAATAAATTCTACTGAAGAAGTTCATGGGACCGAAAATTTAAAATAACAAAGTTGCTTTAGTCAAATTATTTACATTAAGTTCCCTGCAATGGAATATACTGGAATAAATATATATAATGGCATGTAAGTTTCATCTGTTTCACACAAACGTTATGGACAATAAATTATATGTGAATGCCTTCTTTACAGATGTGTGCATGTGTATATGGACAATAAATTATGTGTGAATGCCTTCTTTACATATGTGTGCATGTGTATATGGACAATAAATTATGTGTGAATGCCTTCTTTACAGATGTGTGCATTTGTGTATGGACAATAAATTATGTGTGAATGCCTTCTTTACAGATGTGTGCATTTGTGTATATGGACAATAAATTATGTGTGAATGCCTTTTTTACAGATGTGTGCATGTGTATATGAATGCCTACTTCTTTAGGCAGGATAGATGTGTTGTTTGTATATACAGATGTGTGCGTGGTATAGATGTATAGTTTATATATACAGATGTGTGCGTGGTGTAGATGTATTGTTTGTATATACAGGTGTGTGCGTGGTGTAGATATATTGTTTGTTTATACAGATGTGTGCGTGGTATAGATATATTGTTTGTATATACAGATGTGTGCGTGTTCAAGAGCCACCAGTACTACCAGGGCCAGACATGGGACGATGGATGCGACTACACGTGTACCTGTACAGATGCCAGCAAGGGACTTTACAAGTGTCAGACCATGTATGTACTCCTTCTTCTCCATTTGATACTGTATTTGTCCTATATCTGATACTGTATTTGTGCTATTAGGGACTCCGGTTATTGGCTGAGTATGGTCAGGGTGCCCTTAATAGGACAAATACATTAAATTTGTTTTTTACATCAAGCAGTTTGATCACAATTAGATTCAAGATTTGAAATCTACGGGTAAATGGGACACTGTCCGTAAGTAAGCAGATAGTGAGCATAACCAAATAACTGTCTGACTTTTATTCAGTGAAATGTATACATGAAAACATGAGCATAGACACAAAGAAGTCTGTAGTAATACATTTGTGAGTTTGAAATTATTTTTTAAAATTATATTTGTAAATAATGTGGGACCCACATTATTTACCTTTTCTGCTGATCACGTGTCTTCCATTAGCGAGTTAGGTTTTTTCTACATGTATGTATTGCGTAAATATGTATGGCCCGCTTAGCTCAGTTAGGAGCGACGTCGGCTAATGCATGCACACTATTATTACCCGTTTATTTTAGGCTGCAAGTTCAAACTCGCGATGCGGTACTTGTTTTTTTTGTACCGCTATCATATTCCGTCAGTCTTACTTTTAATTAGTAATATTCAATAATGTTTAATGTGTAATATTTGTGAACATAATTAGTGTGTGTTTTATAAGCTAAAAGTTACGGACAGTGTCCTTTTAAACATTATTTTATAAAACATTTTTGTTTTGAGATCTTATATTTGTAATTAGAGTGTTTATTTTTTTTAAATTGATGCAGTATACAAGTTCTGTATATGGATTTTAAAATATATTTCCTCTATAAAAATCTTATGTTCTTACATTTGGAATGAATATAATTTCACTGCCTTGGGAAGTAATATGAAAAATCTTTCTTGCCAAATAATACACATACAAGCCTCTTACCATAAATCACAATTTTGATTTTCAAAATTCACAAGAACATATTTCTCAAGAGTTATTAAAGGGATACACAACAATATTGATTTTTAAAAATCTGTTTGGAGCACTGTAGTTTTTCTACACAGTTTGAAGATTGTAATGTGTCACTTTAAAATGAATGCTACATGGCGTGAAAAACCTAGTCACATTGTGAATCTCTGGCCTGTTTCAGGTGTCCAACCTACAAAGCCGTCCCCAGCTACTGTCACTTGGAGACCAAGGCCGGCGAGTGTTGTTCCAAGCCCGTATGCGAGTTCAAGACCCAGCAGGGAAGTTTCACAGGATCAGGAACCATTAGTGGACATGGAATTGGTAAGATATTCTCTACTTTGCATCAGAGTTGGTCGCTATAGTAGTGCCCCCAACCTCACTGTTTTCAAACACATATCGATAACCCATGATACCATGTCTTTCACTTGTAATGGTAATGCTTGAAATAAACAGCCCATGTAACAAAACTAACCCTAATTGTCATAAATGCACAAAATAGATTTTTAACCCAAATTTTGCCTTTTTGAGTGAGCCCTTTCTGTTTTCAAACATTTTATTACTGGAATTATTTTCCGGGATTAGGTTAATGATTTCACAATATTGTTAAGTTGTGTTTCCTTATGAAAGGAAAAGTTCTTTATAAAATGGGATTTTTTTTTAAAGGGTAAAAATCTTGACATCATGCAGAAGGTTTTCAAAGGTTATGTATTCAATGCCACAGTTGTTAATATTACAGGTATTTCACCGACTGCGCCCCCAGCATGTGTCGACACTCTTGCAGACTGTGACAGATATGGACACGAGGCGTGCATAAACTTTATTCCATGGGCCAGAGACAACTGTAGAAAGACATGTAACCTCTGTGGTAGGCACCAGTCTTCGTGTTTATTTGATTATTGTAGCTTTTGTAAGGCTTAAATGGAACACTGTCCGTAAGTAAATAATTGTCTGATTTTTTTATTTAGTGAAATTTATACATGAAAACATGAGCAAAGACCCAAATAAGTCTGTAGTAATATATTTGTGAGTTTCTGCTGATCACGTGACAGCCATTAGCGCATCAGGTTTTCTATATAGTATGTATTGCTCATTAGCTCAGTTGGTAACCCTCTCGACTATTGCGCTCTCACTATTATTACCCGCAAATGTAATTTTATTTTGGGCTGCGAGTTCAAACTCAAGAAGAGGTACTTCTTTTTTTTGTACCAATATTGAATTCCGTCAAACAATCTTGTTTTTATTTAGTAAATGGTCAATAATGGTAAGTGTTTAATGTTTGTCAACGTAATTATTTGGTGTATTATAAGCTAAAAGTTACGGACATTGTCCCTTTAATAATTTTGGATTATGCTCGGTTACTGATGAAAAACAGTTCTGTACATCCATATTTTTTAAATTTGTACAAAAATATTGAATTCTAAATTAAAATTAAAATTAAATTTGGTCTATAGACTGTTTTCATTCAAACAATCTTCTTATTCGGATTTTTTTTTAAAAGAAGCATGATATTGTGTGGGAAATTTGAAATTACTTAGCTGGGATTATGAAATAAAACCTTATTTTTTCCCGGAAAAGTTTGCATAGGATAAAATTAAAACCCTTAATAGGTAATTTTAAACAGGTTATTGCATTTTTTTCAGTAAAAAATGTTTGTAAATGTGTTTTATTGTCGAAATGTCCATTACAAAATCCTGCTAATGTAAGCTTTTCCATCGCTTAATGAAATTAAGGTGGGACCACGTAATGTTGATAACAGAAATATATACAAACAATCTGATGCTAAATGAGTGTGTCACTTCTGATTTTCTGATTCATTGACCTTTCTTTTTTCAGTTGAGAACGCACCTGCTCCAGGTCCAACAGGTTAGTTCTTTATGAAAATAAATTTCTTTTAATTTTAAAATTTCAATTTCTTGCATACCAGATAAGGATTATAAGAATCTTTCATGGGTATCTGGTGAAGATAGGGAATTCCAACCCGAGGTATAAGTCTGATTAAAACACGTATACCAAGGGTTGGAATTCCCTATCTGAACCGAATACCCATGATAGATTCTTTTTCTTACATATGAGAGACATGTTGTGTGTGGACGCTGCCAGCTACTAACATTTTGCATGTTTTCCTGCATACCGGATGTAGCTGCGCTCGTGACTTTTATCTTTACCCATAAAGATAAGACTTTCCATCCCCCATGTAAAATATGGATAGCCGGTATGCAAGAAATTCGCATCTTGCCCATGGGTGTAGATAAAAAGCACATGCAGTCAACTCTCTAGCTAAGTGGTTTGACGCACTGCTGTTTCTGAAGTCCTTCACAAGGCAGGCTACACATATCAGCTCAGCATAACAGTACTGGGGCCCATCTGAAGGGAAATCAGTATTGCGTCATTTATGTATCAGTCAAGTGTAGTATCTAACCACACTGGGGCCTGTCTGAAGGGAAATTAGTACTGTGTCATTTATGTATCGGTCAAGCGTGATATCTAACCCATCTGGGGACTGTTTGAAGGGAAATGAGATGTGCATCATTCATGTATCAGTCGAGAGTAATATCAAACCCCGCTGAGGCCTGATCTAAAGAAAGTCAGCATCTAATTTATCCAACTCTTTGAGGCCCCCGTTAGTTGAAAACTGTAATTAAAATTTATCTGTTTTACTTCTTTCAGATGTATGTATACAGAGTGGTACGGAATTCCACCAGGGCGAGTCCTGGAAGGTTGGCTGTGATACCACATGTACGTGTGAAAATGCCGCGTACGGTTACTACAGATGTGTTAACAGGTAAATTATCACATTGCAAGGTCAATCTGAAAACAATTAGAAATCAGTCGAAACTGTGATTTTTTAATTTTAAGATCCTGCAGAAATATAGGTTTAGAACCAGTATTAAATTTTTCTTTGAAAAAAAGTAACCAACATCTCATTACGGACACGTAGCCATCTCGATAAATAAAAAAAAACTGTGGCGCTACACTTTTTTTTGGAAAACAGTTCAAATATTTACAAATCAATTTAATAATTTCTAAACTAGATAAACTTTTTTCTTCAGCTGTGATATAACTTGATTGTTAAATAAATGACTTAAGATTACAATATATCCCTTTATAATCTTAAGATCTCAGATTGTTTTTTAGAAATTGAAATTAATAGATATGCAAAAATTTAAACAGACCAGAGACTACGCAATTTTTGTGTTATTATTTGATGAATAGTATTTCTTGCTGCATGTTAGAAATGGTATAAATATTTTATAGAAACAAAAGCTCTGCTGTGGTTGCCGTGGAAAACGTATTTGTATTTTTCGCTATCAAACGATTTTACGTTTATTTACAAAATGACATGGATCTGTTGACATTGTCCGCTTTATTGATGTGCATGAATTTTATCCTGAAACCTATATGTAATACCGTATTTCCCCGAATATTAACACCTCCCCTAATAGAAACGTCCCCACCTATTTTAAGAAATCTACCTTCATAGAAAATTCTTCAAAATTCTATGAAATTCTTCAAAATTCAATACATTTTCAAACTTTTTGTAAAATAAAAAGGAAGGCAAAAACTAGTTTTAAGTATAACCTTTATAAAAATAAATAAAAAAATAATCAGAGCACCCCTTTTCCATTTTGCATAGCACCCGGGCACTGATATTAGAGGAAATACGGTATAAGATTTTTCCAGTACCTGTGTGAAAAAGAGGATATATTTGTCTGGTATGCAAGAAAAACAATTACTATACGCTTGTCTTATGTAACAGTTGCCCTACATACAACAATCTACCCAGTACGTGTCACGAGGTGAAGAAAGCCGGCGATTGTTGCTCAACCGTACAGTGCGATGCTGGCACCGGAACATTCATCTCCTCCACTGGAAACCTTGCTACAATCGGTAATGGTGGTCTGATCCATGTTGGACCCAGCGGTGCAGTACCGACAATGCCATCTGGCGGAGCTGTAGTGCCGGGTACCGGCGGTACCTCCTTCGTCGCTCCCTCTCTGAGTAAGTTACCTTAGTAATCCATCAGAAATTATAGGACCGCAGTCAAGTTTAGAATTTTGTTATTTTTTTAGCCGGATTGTGTAACACATCCAGGCTTATAGTTTGTCAATTTCTGTTTGTCTGTCTGTCCGTCCTTTCATCCGTCTACGTGTTTTGACATTTTGGTTAAAGTTTTTGGTTAAATTTTTTGTTTTCCCCCCATTTCTCAAAAACAAAACGTTCGAAAGCTTTGAAACTTGGAACACATGTTCATTATTATTACACAAGTTGTTATGACAAGAACCATAACTTTGTCTTATATTTTACCCGAATTATCCGCCAATTACTTAGGTTTTTCAGTTAAAATGTTGAATTTGCAATCCTGTGTTCACACCACTGTTGATGCTTCACTTGTTTAGTGAATATTCTAACTTGTTTGATACAGTACAAATATAACTCAAAACAAAATATCATCCAAAGCATCTTTTTTCAATAAACATGATAAATATTAATAATATTTCACCTTTTTTCTACACTGTTGATCTATACAATCTTTTAATAACAGGAATTGCAAACTGCTAGCAATGGGATTATATGGAAGATGTACCAGACAAGTATTATAAAGAATTGAAGAAAGTAAATGAGCGATACATATTTCTATATTTAATTGTTAGAATCCTAGTCCAATACCCTGCATATTGAAGTACACTACAATGTTTGTATTACAGACGGCTGTCTATACAAAGGTCAGGTGTACATCCAGGGACAGACGTGGGAAGATGGCTGCCAATTCTCCTGTGAATGTACCAACGGAAATGAGGGTCTCTACAGTTGCAGACCAAAGTAAGTCTTATACTGTCTCTACAGTTGCAGACCAAAGTAAGTCTTATACTGTCTCTACAGTTGCAGACCAAAGTAAGTCTTATCCTGTCTCTACAGTTGCAGACCAAAGTAAGTCTTATCCTGTCTCTACAGTTGCAGACCAAAGTAAGTCTTATCCTGTCTCTACAGTTGCAGACCAAAGTAAGTCTTATACTGTCTCTACAGTTGCAGACCAAAGTAAGTCTTATCCTGTCTCTACAGTTGCAGACCAAAGTAAGTCTTATCCTGTCTCTACAGTTGCAGACCAAAGTAAGTCTTATACTGTCTCTACAGTTGCAGACCAAAGTAAGTCTTATACTGTCTCTACAGTTGCAGACCAAAGTAAGTCTTATCCTGTCTCTACAGTTGTAGACCAAAGTAAGTCTTATACTGTCTCTACAGTTGCAGACCAAAGTAAGTCTTATCCTGTCTCTACAGTTGCAGACCAAAGTAAGTCTTATACTGTCTCTACAGTTGCAGACCAAAGTAAGTCTTATACTGTCTCTACAGTTGTAGACCAAAGTAAGTCTTATACTGTCTCTACAGTTGCAGACCAAAGTAAGTCTTATACTGTCTCTACAGTTGCAGACCAAAGTAAGTCTTATACTGTCTCTACAGTTGCAGACCAAAGTAAGTCTTATCCTGTCTCTACAGTTGCAGACCAAAGTAAGTCTTATCCTGTCTCTACAGTTGCAGACCAAAGTAAGTCTTATACTGTCTCTACAGTTGCAGACCAAAGTAAGTCTTATCCTGTCTCTACAGTTGCAGACCAAAGTAAGTCTTATCCTGTCTCTACAGTTGCAGACCAAAGTAAGTCTTATACTGTCTCTACAGTTGCAGACCAAAGTAAGTCTTATACTGTCTCTACAGTTGTAGACCAAAGTAAGTCTTATACTGTCTCTACAGTTGCAGACCAAAGTAAGTCTTATACTGTCTCTACAGTTGCAGACCAAAGTAAGTCTTATACTGTCTCTACAGTTGCAGACCAAAGTAAGTCTTATACTGTCATATCTTCTCTTTATCTTAAAATTAATGTGTATTTGTATCCTATCCAACACATATGTATGGATTTGTATATGGTCGTGCATTATCATTGTAGAAGTCCAATTTCGCATTACCATTAGACAATGCATATCATTTCTTATGTTACAAATCGAGTACTCAGTGCAAAACTATTCTATCTCCTTCTCTATTCATATGTAGTTAGAATAGTTTTGCGCTGACCCGTCGAAATGCTCAGTTGGGTATGAGGACAAAACATCATTATTGAAAATGTTGACTGGTATTATATACATGATGTAAGGAGGAATAAATCTATCGGGGCTATTCCATTAAAACATACAAGGAACTTTTGAAATTGAACACCCACCCATAGATGCAAAATTGAGTTTAAAGAACAAAATTTCGGAAAACAGGGCTCATCCATAGACGATTATTATATTGCCTTCCTAGGGTATGTTTTAATGGAATAGCCTCGAGATGTTTGCTGATTTTGAAGAGAATAATACTTAAAAACCAAATAATAACTCTATTTCAGTCTTAAATTACTAAAATAATGTACAGTATGCCATTAACTTCACAGAAAACAACCTTTTCTTGCACATTTTCAGATGCCCAACATTCCCCAACCTACCTGCTGAATGTCATCTGCACTTGGACGCCAGCGACCCCTGCTGCCAACGCCCAACATGCCAGTTCACAGGGACACCCCAGCCCGTGTTCCCAGTGTATCAACCCGGCACCACCGGCCATAATGTTGTCCAGCCACCCAAACCCGGTGAGCTGTACCAGGGCACCCAAACTGTCATCTACCAATTCACACTGCCCGGAAACAACCCCAACCCACCAACTGCTAATCCAGATATCACTGGAGGTATTGGTAAGTAATGATGGTACTTCATATGTAAGCAACCCATGGTAAAACAATGCAATTGGCTAAATAAAATGTGCTAAAACAAAATGGCTAAGTGTGCTAAATGTTAGGGTCAGAAACAAAATGGCTGAGTATACTGAAACATTTAAACAGTTAGGTGTGGAAACGAAATAAATGGCTAGGTGTCTGAAACAATATGTTAAGATGCGGAAACAAAATGTTCAGGGGTGGAAAACAAAATTGCTGTGGGTGCCGAAAAATATTTTAGTAGCAGAAACGAAATTATTAGGTGTGCTGAAATTTTTTTTAGGTGTGGAAACAAAATGGTTAGATGCAGAAACAAAATGGTTAAATGCAGAATAAAATAGCTCAACGCAGAAATAAAAAACAAATTGAGCTTGATCCTGTAAAATATGGCTCGGCCCTTATTCAAGGCATGTGTGTGTGCTCGTGTTATTTTTTGATGACACTTTGCATGTCTGACATAATTGACTGACATATTGTATAGTTTTCCTATCTTATTTTATGCAGGATACTGTGAATACAAGGGTCACAGGTACACGCAAGCTCAGACCTGGGAAGACGGCTGCCTCTATGACTGCGTCTGTGAAGATTCTTCCATTGGCTTCTATAGATGCAGAGATAAGTAAGTTGTTTAAGCTTGTTATGTCCTCATATAGATTATTTGATGTTAAAGCCCATATAGCGCCAAATAGCGCCTTTGATTCATACACCTTGTGTAAGTCAATTGATGTTCAGGTATAATGTAAAATTACATTTTTTATATGCCCATCTTTAGATGAGTGTTTTATGTCTAACCACCCTCTCTCTATCTGTCTGTCTGTCTGGATGTCCATCCATCTGTATGTTTGTTAGTTAAATTTTAGCTGACAAGCCATTGTGGCTAATAACTGTCAGAGTTTAGGTCTACATCAATGAAACTTTGTATACATCTTTAGCATGATCCGATGACTACCATCTGAAAAAGGGCCATAACTCTCAGATTAATATATTTTAATTATTTCTCTTGAAAAAGGTTTAACATGGAATTAAACCTTGCCTTTTACAAGTGATTATGTCAAAAACCTTCAAAGTGTTAGGTCTACAACCAGGAAACTTTGTACTTCGATACTCTTAAGGGCCTGGTTTATGTTCCAATCCGACGGACAAGGCATTATATCAAGGCCAAAATTCACTAGGCTTAATATTTTCTAGGTACAAAGTGAGTCATTTTTACTCACTGGAAAGCCATTTCAAATTAAAATATTTTATTATTTCTTCTTTTAAACTTTAAATTGTTTAAGAGCCGGCGGTTTATGGGTATAAACAATTACAGTATACAATGTTTTCCAGATGCCCCAAGTACCCACCACTACCAGATGTTTGTAAAATGGTTCAAGATCCTGCGAATATCTGCTGCCAGAAGCCTGATTGTACTTTCATCGGCGTAGTGTCATCTCTACATGGACATGGTGTCGTCACAACACCCACCCCGCAAATTAATACTCACCAACCCAACATAATCACACAACCACCACCTAGTATGTATATAAAAACAAATAAAATAGTCTGACGTAAATGATTTGCCATTGTAAATAAATATTTCCAAATTTTGATTTGAGCAAGAATGTTAGAATTTTGCTAAAAATATCTGCATGTTTTTTTTGTTTTTTTTCTCACAGTAATGTGGTTGAATGTTTTCTCATTTTCTCATTTGAGTTTATAATGTCATATAAAGACTGCAGTGAAAAACTTTTGTTTGATAGAATATGAAGCCTTACTGTGGCATTAGCAAAAAATAGCTTCTGCAGTTTGCATCATTCCAGTTGTATATATGAGATATTTACATTTACTTGATACTTTTTGTCGGAAAAAAAAACGGTCTAATTTTGAACATTTTTCATGGAAGCAGGACACCTGTGCACAGCTGCGCACACATCCAGTGTGTCTCAACAAAAAATGATTTTCCACTGTCAGAAAAAACACAGATGGTAGTTGTCTCACTAACACTTGTTTATCATTATCAGTCTCCCAAAGCAGGTTATTGTTGATACTTTTAAGGACGGGAAAATGATGTAAATATGAGAATTTCTTTCCAGGTTTTTTGCAGTTTTTATAAATGACAGTAGTGAATGGAAAATTTACCATAAGGCGCTTAAATGCTTCCTGGAATTTGCCATTCACTACCATTGTTTAAAAACTGCAAAACCACTGAAAAGATGAGAATCAGTTCTCAAGTGTCTGTGTAATATTGCAATAAGTGACAACCAGCGGATATTCTACTTGTAGGTATATGTGTATATAAGAATCAACATTACGGTCAAGGTCAGATGTGGTACGATGGCTGTGACTACAAGTGTACATGTGATGATGCAAGCGTTGGATTCTACAGATGTATGAGGAGGTATGTCTACCCGCCGTATCCTTGGCATGTTTTTTATTCTTATCATATTGTTCGAATCCCACTGGGAGCTCTACTGGTCAAGTGAGAAAGTGAGGATTCTTACCGATGTCGGGAGGTATACAGTGCTGGTTCTACCCTGGAAAAATTGGGTGGTCTGCCTCCAGAACAAAAAAAAATCAACCGTCGTATATGCCTAACGTGTGCTGGAAATGACGTAAAACACCATGCAAACAAACAAACTTGCCATATTGGTTGCGCTGATTAGTATTTCAAACTAAAGATCTGATGCACAAAATGTCTATAGTGCTTCAGGTCGCCGTCCAGTCAGATGATTTCTTTCACTTGCAGCATATCCACACTAATTCTGAACTTGGTTGTAACAGTCCACCTCTACTGTGCACCTGTTACATAGGATGCACAATAATGGAAGTCATTTAATTTACTCCATGATATCATTGAAATACAAAACCAGATTGATGAACCAAATTTATATTTATTTTTTTCCGGAAAATGAAATTTATATCGATTGAAAAGTATTTAAGTGTAGTTAAAAATACGTTTTTGTGAACAGGTGCCCAGAGTTCTTCAACGTTCCTACCAGCTGTACTATGGTTGCCGACCCCAATGACCCAGGTTGTTGCCAGGTGCCACAGTGTATGCCCACCCCAGCTCCAGGCAACACCCTAGCCCCAGGTTATATACCCACGATTGCCCCAGGCACATTCAACGGACAGCCCCAAACTGCTGGATATATTGGTATGTGGTTGACATTTTGCAGGACTGCTCCAAGGCTTTATTACATGTTTGAATGGGTGGTGCTGGATTGCTTCAAGTTTAGAGCTTTCTCTCATGTTTCAACAGGTAGCAGAGCAATACAAACTGGCAGCTGACTAAACTTTTACTTGTTCGTGTCTCTGCATTATTAAATTAACCTATCATGTTTGTCATTATTTAAATATAATAGATTTTTTTTTATCAATTTTGTTTGCTTCATTGTCAACTATGATTGGTTCTTTATCAACTATGGTTGATTAGTTGTTTGTTATCATCTATGGTTAATTTACAATAATTGATGTCAGCTATGATTGATTCATCATTAACTAAGATTAATTCATTATCAGCTGTGTTTGATTCATTTTCAAGTATGATAGGTTAGTTATTAACTATGTTTAGTTTGTTATCAACTATGAATGATTTGTTGTCAACTGTGATTTATTCATTATCTATGATTGGTTCATTATCGAATACGATTAGTTGGTTATATACTATGATTGATTTGTGATCAACTATGATTGATTTGTTATCAACTATGATTGATTTGTGATCAACTATGATTGATTTCTTATCAACTATGATTGATTTGTGATCAATCAACTATGATTGATTTGTGATCAACTATGATTGATTTGTGATCAACTATGATTGATTTTTGATCTGCTATGATTGACTCATTATCAACTATGATTGATTCATTATCAACTATGATTGATTTGTTATCAGCTATGATTGATTTGTGATCAACTATGAATGATTTGTGATCAACTATGATTGATTCATTAACTATGATTGATTCATTATCAACTATGATTGATTCGTTATCAACTATGATTGATTTGTGATCAACTATGATTGATTTGTTATCAACTATGATTGATTTGTGATCAACTATGATTCATATGTGATCAACTATGATTGATTTGTTATCAACTATGATTGATTCATTAACGATGATTATGTTTCAGGTTACTGTGAATATAAGGGAATGCGCTATCAACAGGGTCAGACTTGGACGGACGGCTGTGACTATTCTTGCACATGTCAGGATGAAGCAAAGGTATTTACAAGACATGCACATGTCCAAATGGAGGGCCTCATGGTAGATGTCACAGTCCCATTTAGTGTGTCCAATTTAGTTACCACTGTTGAACATATTGTGTACTGACTTAGTTTTTTTACAAATGGTGAGGATATACTTTCACTACTTAAGGAAAGCAACCTTGTCATACTTGAGGGGTGGGTGGGTCATATGAACAGGTTTACGGGGCATAGGAGAGGTTAGTGATTAACTTGGAACTAATATACATATTATTAAATAAATCACTCAAACCTGTCAATATAGTTTAATGCTTTGAGCTGCTATATATAAGTTATGACTCCCTGGTGACAGGTATATGACACATGTAATGCAAATAAAGCAAACTTGACATCTAAAGTTATAACTGGCGACATTGATAGATCAGGGTCCAACAAATCACATGCCCGGAGCCCTCGGGCTACCAAAAGTTGATGCCCGGGCTACCAGAAATGTCTATCGAGAGTCAGTCGGGCTACTACAAATTTGCATGTGTAGTAGCCAGTCAAAACCAGATTTGAGCTCTAATCAACACCACTGTTTTTACAGCTAATTATTCAAGATAAGAATTAAATCCACGCGTCCAAAATGGAAGAATGGTTTCGTTTCCATGACTGCCTATGCGCAGGTACATGAAAAATAAAGGCTACTTTTATAAAGCCTGTGTTTTGCAGAATATGCCATTATGGTTTAATACCAAAAAGGGACAGCAGATCCTAACTGAGAGTTTCTTATTTAGTAGCCATATGAAAAATAACGCTTTGATGTCTACTCAGATATAACTATAAAAAATATTTTTCAGAATCATCCTTCTCAATCATTGTTATGTGTGGTTAATCTTTAAGAAACTAATGTAAAATTTCAAGGTAACACTAGAATAAGCGTCACAATATGTTTACTTGTAGGGCCTGTACCAGTGCGTTGACCGATGTCCGAGCTATGGTGCCCTGCCCCCACAGTGCAGAATGGTTTCTGACTTTACAAACCCATGCTGTATGAAGCCTGACTGCAACTTTAACGGAAATGTTGGCGAGTTTACAGGGACCCTGGCCCCCACCCCGGGCCCAGGACTGACAAACGCGCCAATTGTAAACCCCACCCAAGCACCTGCACCACGTAAGAAGACTTTGTATAACTTTGTATTTAACACATTTTTTATGTGGCAAAAATAAATTCTATGACTAGATTGTTAACACTAACATTAAAAATCACCATGTTTAATTTAATGTTAATATGTGCATGGGCATATGGGTTTTATGATATTGACAGAAACCTACATGTATCTACGTTTTACGTGCCTGCAGAGTTCTGTGTGTACAAGAACGCCCAGTTAATTAATGAACATATATGTGTGACCATGATTTTCTGTAACAAACATAAGTGTTTGTCATTTCACCAATAGAACACGTTTTTTATTACGTAAACATTAACGTATTGTAAATCATCATATGTAATTATATATCTACATTACACGTGCCTACAGAGTTCTGTATGTACAAGAACGCCCAGTACAGCCAGGGCCAGACATGGAATGATGGATGCCAGTACCGATGCCGTTGTGACGATGCCAGTAAAGGTCTTTACGTCTGTGATGACCGGTAAGCAACACCGATCCTGAACGCATATCTCGGAGCACACAAAAACACATAATATGCGTTAAACATATTTGATTTTTTCAACAGTTTACAACATTATATATATACATTGTGCAAAACATATTACAGAATGAAAGCAAATTACTTACAGAATTCTTCTCCTGACAGATAATTTTAAAAATTGTCCTCAAATAAAAAAATCCAAGTTGTTAGATTACCATATTTCAGATTTTTCATAATAATATAATTCATTTGATTTTAACAAACAAATTCCATGTACGTTTGGTAAAAGTAACTAGACATTGTACTTAACTTGAAATGGTCGTATGGTAAAACTTTATCTTAATAAAATAACATATGCAATCGCCATTTATCAATCATCGCTTGAAAACAAAGATGCCTTAAGATTGTCAGCAGCATTTTAACCCTTAACCTGATACATATATATAATGGACTGTTCTTTCTTTGAATTAAGACCATTCCATTTATGTGACAAAGGGGTGTTTTGCGGGAAATGACTGATCAGCATCCAAAACCTGCGAGTTACTGATCAGCAGCTGGACATTGAAAACCCTGATTAGCCTGCAAGTTACTCGCAGGCTGATCTGGGTTTACAATTACTCGCAGGCTGATCTGGGTTTACAGTGGACACAAAGGCTATTGTAGTCACCCTTAGCAGGCTAAGGGTTAATGTTTTTGTTTTTGATATAGATGTCCCCAATACCAGAACATCCCATCACAATGCATCATGGTGACAGACCCTAATGATGCCTGTTGTCGTCAGCCCCAGTGTGACTTCACCCCCAGCGTGGGACAGATCACGGGCACCCTGGCCCCTAATGTGATCCCCACCAAGGTCCCCGGTCACATCATTGGACAGGCTAATACACCGGCCCCTACTCCAGGACCAGACGGGCATTTTCCAACACCCCAACCACTTAGTAAGTTATCAATTATTTTGTTTTACCTGACAGCTGTTTCCCTTTTTACTTGAAATTATTTGGATTATTCAACCTTAAAGGGACACACGGCAATCTTGATTTTTAAAAACTCATGGTGTCCCATTAGTTTTTCTACATACTTGCATTTGTTGAGTCATAAATATTAATTATAAGAATAGAATAGCAAATTGTTTTTTCATATTATTAACTGTTGATTACATTGCACCAATAATATATTTAAACCTATGGTAGAATACTAAAAAAATAAACACTCAAAATTTTATTTAATTATATGCAAGCAGGTTTCAATTCAAAAGGAGTCTGGATAAATACATTGAGACGCTAATTTAAATGCTTGATAAACACTTCAAGATTGGCGTGTGTCCCTTTAATTTGTTGAATTAATCTTTATTTGCTTTTCACTTCTTTTGATTGTTTTTTCCATTTTGTATCCTTTTGTTTTATTTTTACTATTAAAGTTTCCTATAACCTTCTGAAAAGAGTTTTTAAGAGAAATATGCTGTTTGTTTACTGACGAAACATGTTTAATCCATGAAAATAGAAGGTCATAGAAATGATCATTGAAATATTGATGCTATTGAAATGTAGAAGCGATCGCTGAATTTCACATATTTTTACTTTTGTTTTATCTATACAGAATCAGCGATCTTTGTCATTGTGCTCATTCAAAATGGCAGTTGATCTTTGCATAATTTAGAACAAATACCGATACCTAGTCTTGATCATATTCGACTCTTGATTGTAAATATAAACGTCTTGACCCTTTGTCTGGAAAAAAATAGAAACCAGCACCACATGTCCGTAATTATGTTTTTTTTATTAAAGTATGTGTGACCATCCACATTTAGATATATTGATGAGGTTTTCCTCTTTTTTTTTTATTTGTAAATTGATAAAAAAAAGTGCATTCTCTTTCTGTCATTCTATCTGTGTCGGCCAATCAGAAAAAATACCAGAATCTCGGTAAAATGGCTGCGGCTTAAAACATTTTTAGAAAAAGGCTGCTAGACATTCGTCTTAAAAATATGCAAGCGTCACAGATGATCCAGACTAACCAATACTTGATATATGTTTGATCAAGGTGTATACCTCGTACTCAGTGTTGAGTGCGTTAAAATATTGGAATATATCGTATTGCAGTTATGTCAATTCTTACATGTATTTGTTACCTTTCAGACTATTGCGAATACAAGGGATCGCAGTATATGCAAGGCGCCACCTGGGATGATGGCTGCGACTATACATGTAGATGTATAGATGCCGCCTATGGCAAATACCAGTGTGATGAAAAGTATGTTAGGAATTAGAGATGTTAATTTTGCAATTTATATAATATTTAAATTGTTTCTGTTGGATACCTGTACTTACATTGACGACAAGTATGTGGGTCTGGCTTAAGAGGTTGAGTTTGAATTCATTATTTAATAATTTTGTTTACAACAAGTCTGTTGGCCTAGTGTAAGAAGCTGAATTTAAATTCATTATTTCATCGTTGATGACAAGTCTGTTGGCCTAGTGTAAGGCATTGAATTTTAATTGATTATTTCATACTTATGTTGACAACAAGTATGTGGGTTTGGCTTAAGACATTGAATTTGAATTCATTATTTGATACATTCTGTTAACAGATGTCCCAAATACACGGACCTGCCTCCCCAGTGCCATCTGATCAAGGACGCTGCCAGTCCATGCTGCTTCAAACCCGTCTGTGATTTTACTCCAACATCCGGTCAAATTACTGGCCAAGGTACCACGCTAGCCCCCATACCTGGACACCCTACACCAGCCCCACAACCAGGTGTACACACCGTGGCTCCAAACCCGAATCCCGTAAACCCCTACCCAACACCTGGACTGCCAAAAGGTATTAGAAATGTATATTTTTTCATACACTTAGATAATTTTGCCTTCATATATATATGAAGTTTGACTAGACGATGGCAGTTAAAATTCCATTCTTGTGTTTTTTACATTTTGCATAGGAAGCAGCATTCAATTTCTCTTAATTTCTGTTTGGTTACAACAATACTTTACAATATAGGTAAAGAAAGTTCAGACCTTAATTTAAAGTACACAGTAGTCAGACAGACCTGTGAAAACGACAACTTTTCTTGTTTCTTACTTGGGTTAAGGCTATTCCATTATAACATACCCGGAACCCCAGGAAGGCAATTTCTTCCTGGGGTCCATGTATGTTTTAATGGAATTACCCTTCCTATATAGTATATAGCTAACTAAATCACCAGTACAGAAAAAACAAACATCTGCAAACAATTTAAGCAGTAAAACATTTAGTGCTTTTCTTACAAAATTGGTTTCAGGTGTAACACGCCAATTGATTTTGGCATTGAGTTGTGTATCAATTAAAATTTAAATGCCATGTTGTCATTCATATCTAGGCCCAAATTAAAAATGAATAAATAACATTCTCATCAAAATGACACATATCCTGCCAAAAAATGCACAGAAAAGTGGGGGTCATGTATCTTCTAAGAAAGACCTTGTCTCATGAATGAATGCTCCCTTTAAAAACATAAACACCGTGATGCCAAAATATTGTATTCATGCACTCATTTCCATATAAGCAAAAAAAATTCAAAACTCACAAATTTAACATGACATTGCTTGGAAAATGTAACAAATAGATCAACAATGTGATATAAACCAAAAATGGCACTTTAAATTAGTGAAAATGCCTTTTTTACAAAAAGAAATGAGAATTATTTACTGACCGCCATTATGCGATTACCCAAGGCGAACACTTCCTGTGATGCAATGGGTGTGCCACACCTTCAACTTGATTTAATGAACTGACCAATCAGTGACCAGAAATGTGTCGCACCTTTAAATTCTGGTAGGTGATAGACTCGGTCTTTATCCTAGATGTTCAACCAAATTGACTGTTAAAATTAAGGTACTTACAGAGTGATTATTTTAAAGTCTTACATACGCCATGCACATTTATGTAAAGTGATTCAATATATGTATCTTTCGAAATCGAATCTTGAAAATTATCTTTTTACTCTGCCAAAGATTTTTTATTTTACTGTATAACTTGAGGGTAAAAAAACGAGTAACACAAATTTTATCATCTAGTGAAAATAAGGTAATATCTCAACATTTTGGCCATGGAAAATTATGAATCAAATTGATCATTCATAGCCTGAAATTGTTTTCCAAATGAACCACCATTTATGTGTTTGTTCAGACGTGTGCGTGTACAGGACGAGTCAGTATACACAGGGACAACAATGGTTTGACGGCTGCAACTTCAAATGTACATGTGAGGAAGCGGAAAAGGGCATCTACAGATGCAGCAAGAGGTTAGTGTAGATTCTGAAGCAGATACAACATGTTTACATTTGTAGTCGAGGTTACCGACTGGTGACTTACAGGTCCAAGACCATACCTAAGCTTTTATAAAGCTGGTAACGGTTGGTCTCTGGAATGAAATTGTAGACCATCAAGTTCACACACCCGGTAGAGAGATTGGTTTCAGAAACAGGGAGATACATGTTGCGAAAAGATATGTGGCCAAAGATTTTACAAATTACAACAAGTTCAGGCTGATTTTAAAAGTCACATTTTCAGTGCTATTAAATTCATTTCTCGTTGGTTATAAATTCATTATGAATTTGATTTACTAGATATTTAAATCAATAATTATGTTTCTATATAGATTCCTTAATACTATAAGGTACATCATGATTTTTTTCTTCCGATTTTCTATTCTAGTATGTCCAGATTTTTTTTTTAAAAGTATAATTAAATATTTTCTTAAAATGTTAGTGATTTAATTAATAATTTTGAAGTTTCTCTTAGATGTTGAAATTCTCTATTTCAGATGTGCTGAATACCCCACTGTGCCAGCAGGCTGCACTTTAGTTGCAGACCCCTCGGACCCACTCTGCTGCAAAGTGCCGATGTGTACACCTGTTGCCAACTCCAAGAACCCATTCCCAACCGCACCCACTGGTGTGATCCATGGAGGTAGTGTGACACTGGCTCCAATACCCGTCTATACCCCAGCTCCCCAGCCGGGCTTGTCTACTCCGGCTCCATCCATAAACATAAACACCACACCGGCTCCGGTACCTATAGGTGAGTAATCGTAGTCACATCTGCATCGATACCTAAATGTGAGTAATCATAGAAAGTAATACAGGCTCACCTAGGTTAACATTAATTTTCAACATTTGTCCTTCTCTTTGCTCATTTTTAGGCGGATTTAGGCTTATAGTTTGATGAATTTTGTCTGTCCGTCCGTACATCTACAGTTAAAGATTTTGGTTAAAGTTTTTATTTTCCTCATTTCTCAAAAGCGAATTATTCCTCCCTTTTTACTTAGAGTTTTCAGTTAAAATGTTGAAATCTCAATCTGAGTGGGAACGGCATTAGCAGATCTAGATATGACCTTATATGTTGTTGTGTGGGAACAGCAGTAGCAGACATGACCTTATGTGTTGTTGAGTGGGACAACGTTAGCAGATATGACCTTATATGTTGTTGAGCGGGAACGGCAGTAGCAGACATGACCTTATGTGTTGTTGAGTGGGACAACGTTAGCAGACATGACCTTATGTGTTGTTGAGTGGGACAACGTTAGCAGACATGACCTTATGTGTTGTTGAGCGGGAACGGCAGTAGCAGACATGACCTTATGTGTTTTTGAGTGGGACAACGTTAGCAGATATGACCTTATATGTTGTTGAGCGGGAACGGCAGTAGCAGCTATGAACTTATGTGTTGTTGAGCGGGAACGGAAGTAGTAGACATGACCTTATGTGTTGTTGAGCGGGAATGGCAGTAGCAGACATGACCTTATGTGTTGAGCAGGAACGGCAGTAGAAGACATGACCTTATGTGTTGTTGAGTAGAATGGCATTAGCAGACATGACCTTATATGTTGTTGAGCAGAACGGCATTAGCAGATATGACCTTATATATTGTTGTGCAAAACAGCATTAGCAGATATGACCTTATGTATTGTTGACCCCCATTTCATTTCTTGTATTACAGCTGTGTGCATCTACAAGGGAAAACAGTACACACAGGGTCAGAGATGGCAGGACGGGTGTGATTACAACTGTGTTTGTCAGGATGCCATGAATGGCCTTTATGAATGTTCTGAAATGTAAGCCTTATACATAATTATATCTCTAATCTGAGCCATTCTCTGGCCTAAAACCCCCCCCCACCTTTTTATTTTAAAATTTTATTTGAAAGTTGGCTTTCAAAAAAAGCCAAATGAAATATCATATCCGTTGAAATGGCTTCGAACAAATCAGACAGTTAATGCTGGGATTATTGTATCGCCGGCATGAAATTATGTTGCCGAGGATTAAATCTTTGTGACTTCTGCTTTATAATATGCTAACAAACGTTATGTTTTAATTGCTGGATTAAAAAATTACCTGATTGTCTGCATGATTTTGAAAGGGATGAAAGAATAGTTTCATCTAAATTTTTGTAAATTTTAAATCAGGATAGTAATCGTTAATTCCTTTAGTGCTGTGTATGTGTATGTGGAGCGCTGTGGTCTAGTGGTAGAGCGTTGGAACCATTATCGAAAAGTCGTTGGTTTGATCCCCGCCATGATCATATGTTTTGTGTCACTGAGTAAGACACTTTATCTGCATTTGCTTAGTACTGGTTCTACCGAGGAAGACACCGAGAGTGATTTAAATAAGATCACTGAACTTTCGTTACAATTGATGTAAAATAAATAAGTTTAAATAGCGTAGTATACCTTGTCAGCGTTATTCCAAAATCCGGCTGGTCCTTTATACCCCAAATTACATTCATCTTGTTTATGTATCCACAGTCCCCATTAAATGGTGTGTCTCAAGGGACATTAGATTCTATCACAGTACTCACATGCAGAATGATGGGAACCAATCAGATTTATTCCGTAGTAGTTTCGTATAATATTTCTGAAATCTTTTAACATAATATGGTTTTAAAAAATGTTGCTTCGTGTTGGGCTAGAACCCTGAACCTTCAGGTCAGTAAACAAATAGTAGACAATGCCCTAACCAACTGCATCAAGTTGGTTAGTTTCGCCACAAATTTGTATTGAATAGTACATAACAAAAAATGTTACGATCTGCAATCTGATTGGTTCCTATCACTCTGCATGTGAGCGATCTCCTATATATGCTAACTGAGTTTTAGGCTGATTATAATAATTATGCCAAGTTATGGCTAGCTGTTAATCAAGTCATTATTTTATTATAATAATTATAATTATTCGGTTACTTATTCAGCTGCGCCAAGTACCCAGACCTGCCCCCACAGTGTAGGATGGTACAGGACTACAACAAACCGTGTTGCCAGGTGCCTCAGTGTGACTTTACTCCTACAACTGGCGAGATCACCGGTCATCTGACCCCTGCGCCACAACCAGGCGTTTCAACCATTGCTCCAATCCCAGGGGTACACCCATCAAATGGCCCTACCCTCGCACCCACACCCAAAAGTAAGTAGCATCTCATTTGCATAAAGTATGGAAGGCGTTGACATTTCTTGATATCCCAACAAGCTTTTATGACTTTGGATTATGACATTTTTACATACATTGGCCTGTGCTTTGTAGCTATGAAAAGAAGAAATTTGTTATATATCACCTTAGGAAAACCATCAGTATAGCATATAGCAACCATAGACATGGCATCTCTTTAACAACCTAAGACACTTCATCACAATAGAAACATAGACACTTCATCACTATAGCAACCCAAGACACTCCATCACTAAAGCAACCTAAGACACTCCATCTCTATAGCAACCTTAGACACTCAATCACTAAAGCAACCTAAGACGCCATCACTAGCAACCTGACTCCATCACTATAGCAACCTAAGACACTCCATCACTATAGCAACCCAAGACACTCCATCACTATAGCAACCTAAGGCACTCCATCACTATAGCAACTTTAGACACTCCATCACTATAGCAACCTAATGCAGTAAAACACTACGGCAACCTTAGACATTCTATCACTTTAGCCACTATTTTTATTATGTAAGATACATGTAGATTAAAAGTGTGAAAATCTTTTCAGAATTGTGTAGCTACAATGGAGTGTTGTTCAAGCAAGGTCAGAGATGGGACGACGCTTGTGACCTCCAGTGTATCTGTGAGAACGAAATGACAGGATATTACAGGTGTAACCAGAGGTAAGACATACACAGGTCTCTAAAGCCAATTTTGTTGCAGTAGGATTTCATTCATTTGCTATTTCAAGTCTAAGAATTTACAAAACAAAAACAACTTCATTGATCATTTCGTAGCAAATATTTGTACAACTTAAATTTTTGACATAATATTGAGAAATGGAGCAAATTGTTTATTGCTTTTATGTAAATCTGAGGAAAGATGAGAAATGTAAACACATAATGTTATCAACATATTTTACAAGCTACATAGATTAATTATTTTGTAATTATTTTTTTAGATGTGCCCAGTACCCTCAGGTGCCAAGCGGATGCACCCTGGAGACTGATCCCAGTGATCCATGTTGCCGCGTCCCCGTATGCAAGAATTTGCCAACCCCTGCACCGAACCCGATTTCAACTCAAGCACCAAACCCGCATGGACCAAACCCTACATATCGACCAGGACAACCTACACCTGCACCTGGATTCACCGTGGCACCCATCTACAACCCAACGCCACAACCACAACCCTACATACCAACACTGGCTCCACCTGTCATCAACGGTCAAGGTAGGTCACGTATTGACCATAGGTTGTGTATTTACTTGATGAAATCAACAGTCAAGGCAGGTCGTGTATTTAATGACTGTTATCAATGGTCAAGGTAGGTCGTGAATTGACCATAGGTTGTGTATTTGATTGTTATCAACAGTCACGGTAGGTCATGTATTGACTGTAGGTTGTGTATTTAATTGGCTGTTATCAACGGTCAAGGTAGGTCGCGTATTTACTTGATGAAATCATTGGCAAGGGTCATGTTATCAATGGTCAATGCAGGTCATGTATTAATTTGAGAGTTATCAACGGTCAAGGTAGGTTGTGTATTTACTTAATGAAATCAACGGTCAAGGCTCATGTTATCAATGGTCAGTGCAGGTCATGTATTTAATTACTTGTTATAAATGGTCAAGGTAGATCGTGTATTGACCGTAGGTTGTTTATTTTCTTGATGAAATGAATTCTTATTAGCAAAAATACAATCATAAACTGCCACTGTTTTAGACCTATGTACATGTTTTGACCTTTATAACTTGATATTTTCCTTCTAAAAATAAAACTGCAAGAAGCTGATATTAACTTTTTCTCTATTGAATAATTTATGTATAATAATTAACATATGTTTATCTTGTAGGTGTGACTCCAACCCCTCTCCCACCACAGCCAGGTATGACAACACCCGTCCCGCACCTGCCCGTATGTGTATATAATGGCAAATCATACACACAGGGACAGACATGGCAAGATGGCTGCCAGTACAACTGTGAATGTGTCGACGTAATGTCTGGACAGTATAGATGTACAGAACGGTATGTCACAGTCTGTGTATACGAAGAGTTTATATTTTAAAAAGGGGATTGTTTGTAAACTAGAATAAACCAGTATATGAATACAGAACAGGTTAATGTTTAGCAATGTTTATATTTAACTAATAGAGGCAGTATGCGCAGAATTATACTGGATGATTTCTGCGACGTCTGCCTTATCTAAGTGGTAAAGATGCTACGTTTGAAACCTTCTCGCCTCTCACCGTTGCGGGTTCGAATCCCACTGGGAGCTTGACTTGTAAGTGAGAAAGTGTCGATTCTTATGGATGGTGCGAGTTATACAGTACTTGTTATACACTGGAAAAAGTGGTTGGTCTGCTTCCACCATGACAAAATCGACCTACATATACCCTAAAATGTGCTGAAAATGACGTAAAACGCCATTCAACCAACCATCTATATTGTATATTGTTCTTGGTTTCCAGCTGCCCGGTGTATCCCAGCATTCCTTCATACTGTCGTATGGTAACCAGCCAGACTGACTCGTGTTGTAAGGTGCCCGAATGTACACAGTTGCCCACGTTGGCACCCAACCCCTACATCACCGTCGCACCTGGTCCAGGTATGTGATATGGGTAAAGATGACTTCGTAACAAGCTGTGTTAATATCAAAAATAAAATGACAATTGTATGTCGTGTTTTAACATTATTTCATATATGACACAATGGTGATAACTTGTGATTATTTGAATGTATAAAGGTTAACTGTTGTAATATTAATGCAGTAGACAACACACCAAGAGGAGTGAAAGTGAAACTCTTGTAACTATTTATAAATTAAGAGTTTGGCGTTGAGCCCTGGTCTGATGTGGTCTTTTCTGAAGGAATCAACAGAATCAATAATAATATTGTGTCTAAAAAACAACAAATTAACGTTGGCTCTTAATGATGATAAGCCACTGAGCTTTTCATGTACATGTATTTCATTGAATTACTTTCATCACATGTAGTACTAATACATCTTTCACTTTAGGACCAACCATGGCACCACAACCGGGTCACACCAACCCAACCTTGGCACCCCAACCGGGTCACACCAATCCAACCTTGGCTCCTCAGCCAGGTCACTCCAACCCAACTGGTGCTCCTCAACCGGGTCACCCGACCATAGCTCCCCAACCAGGACACATCAGCCCAACACCAAAACCAAGTTATACCGTAGCGCCAACACCAATGCCAAGACGTAAGGAGTTATTAAAATGTCACATTGAGATAATTATTATTGTAAATGTTTAATTTACAACTTTTCATTTTTCAGTCCTAACAGTATGCTTTCTTTCTACATTTGCAACATCTTTTTTCCCCATACGAAATGTCTTCTCTAAGGACACATGGGGCAGATACATGTCAGTTACATGTCAACAGTGAATCAATCATGTGGGGTATCCAGTTAAATTCCATGGGCCTCTTACATATGGGGAACCATGGGCTGTACATGGGAGTGTTGGGTCGAAAATGTGTCTAAACGCTATTTTGGGATCTGTTTTGAAACAATACAGTGAATCCTGGAATCATGGGGCATAACTCAAGCTACCCAAGGGCCTCTGTTTAGCGTGTATAACATAATAAAGTGGTACTGTTGTTTGAGTTGTTGGATTGCAATATATTAACCAAGACTATTTCTGTATATTGCAGAGGTCTGTATCATGAACGGTATGCAATACACGCAAGGACAGCAGTGGAATGACGGCTGTGCTCGCATTTGCGTCTGTACTGATGGCATGACAGGACACTATACCTGTACCGAGAGGTAATTAAATATTCATGTAACCTTTGTGATGTCCATTGGACTTGTTGACCAGATTGATTAGCATAATTAAGGGACAAGGACCAGAAGATAAAGCAAGGGATTTAGAAATGGCCGTTTCTGTTCGTCTTTCTGTCCATGTTTCCATTCGTCCATCACTTGTCTCGCCTACTCCTACAGGGTTTTTCCTACGTATTTTGGGACAAAGCCCCCTAGATCGAACTGAGTTTGTTTCAGCCAAAGTTTTTTTTGACTTTTCAGACAAAATACAATTTGTACCTAAATAAGTTGTATATCAGTGAAACAGAAATTTTTAGTGGTAAATAAAAACAC